>WYDI02023778.1:0-14338 GCA_009867235.2 Psittacus erithacus | reverse complement strand
GACAGGTTGTGGGGGGAAAACAAGCAGGCTACATGCTTTGTCTAATTTACGACTAAGCTTAAACCACAACAATTACAAACCAATGAATTTCTCAGGTTAAAATAAATGGGTATATTTTCATGAGACTGGTAAAATAAGTGGCAAGAATATTGAAGAGATCCTGAAACAAATATAAGCCAAAAATTTAGTATTGCAGTTAAATTTAAAATTAAATAAAAAGGGAAGGAAAGAACTGTTATAGTTTGTCTGTGTTAATTTAAAATGCCTCATTGCTAAAAAAGTCTTAAATAAAAGTATGCGAGTAGTCCAAAATATGATAGTAAGTGAAAGTTAGGTATTAATGCCTAATTTAGCATTTCCACAAAATTTTATGTTTTTTTGTGGCACTATTTTTGTAGTTGTTTATTAATGAAATTATTTTTTTTTGTTGTTGTTGTTTAGCTGGGAGATATAGCAGAACTTTTTTCTACTGAAATTTATACTATTGACTATGTTTTAGCAAGTTAGTAACAGAGAAAAATTATTTTTCATCAGTCTGTGTGAAAATGTATATATCTACATATTTATACGTGTTCATGTATATATCAATATATACATCTAGACTTCTAGAGTACTTTTATTTTCATGTAATCTGTACATCTGTCTGTGTTGGAGAAGTAAATGCAAGTGTTTTTCCTCCAAAACAATATTCAACAAAGATCCTCTAAAACATTATAATTCTGGAATATGCCATTTATATGATTATATGTTTCCTTATTATTTAACAAACTTCTGTTAAAGTACTGCAGTTCATAAATATTATTGTAGCCTTCAATCATTTTCATTAATATATATTTAGAACTAGATTCTATATATCAATAAACATTAATAATGTTGAACTAGGTTGCATTAACATTCCCATCATATCCATTACTAAAACTATCTGTGATTTCTACTAAAATATACCTTAACATTTTCTTTTGATTGCAGCTGAATGTGGAGCCTCCACGACAAATAATGAAGGAATCTTATTGTCCCCCAATTATCCTCTTAATTATGAAAACAACCATGAATGTATTTATAGCATCCAGGTACAAGCAGGGAAAGGAATCAATATTTCTGCCAGAACATTTCATTTAGCCCAAGGAGATGTTCTTAAGGTATGTAATCATGTAACTTTGTACTACACTTGTAGTTCCTCATATCATTTAAGTTTATGTCTGTGATAGTAGAGTATCATTTAAGTTTATATGAAGAATTCCTTTGAAAATATGTATCTGAACTAGCTTTGTTTGTAAATTAGGCACCCTGAGGTGTTTCTGTAATCTGCTTCTTAAAATGCATTTTTCTGACTACATATAATCAAAAAAGAGATTGAAACTGTAAACCTGTAAACCAAACGTTGCCTTAATGTGTGTTTTTATTCTATTCTTAGTGCTAAGTGTTCATCAGTTACATCTTTTGTAAATTCTGTTTTCTTCCTCCGTATCTTCATAACTTGAGCTATATGATATAAAGACAATAAATACTACAGCCAGAAGCTTAATTTAATACACAGCCTACATACTGACTTTTGTATTTGAGTTTTATGCTTTAAATGACTCTAATCTTATGTGGTACATAAAATCTCCTGCAAAATTATAATCACAGCAATTGCATGTGAAGAGAATTTTTTGCATTAAATCAATAACAAAAGAAAAACAGGCAACTAGAACCTTCCAGACTTTTGTAGATCAATTTCACTCCATAAATTCAGTAGCATTTACTTTGATTTGTTCATAGGTTTTATTACTGTATTCCCCAAAATACACATTTCCAGAACACATATTGTTTAGCAAATTACATATTTAAAGATGATGATGATCATGGTGGCTGTCTCTTAGCCCTAAATGAAATAAAATGTTAATAAAAGAGATTAAATAATTGTGTAATTTTTAAAAATACTCAAATTAATTAAACTTGCCTCCCAGAAATCAAAGGAACAAGAGTAATCTGCCAATCATGTTTGATTTAAAGAAAAAGTTTTTCTGCCATAGTGTGCCAGTTAGTTATTAAAGTGAGAAGGAGTACGGAAAGATGCATTTGTATGAAAAAACTATGATTCAGACTGTTAGACTCATGTAACTTTAACCATCTGAGCATCAGGTTACGATTTCTGTCACTAGTTGTCAGACTCAAGCACCTCCAAAGAGGGATTACTTACACCTAAGACATAAACAGACCTAAGCAACCAATATAAGATGAAGTCAGACAACAGGAAAAAAAAAGAAAAAGTTTTAAATAAAACCAAGTATTATATTCTTTCTAAAAAAACCCACAAACCAAAATAAACCAAAGACTAATAGATACCCAGCATGCACAGGTATGTTTATTTTATTTTGGGTTCACTACTGACTTCAGAACCAACTGGATATCTTCTGATATTTACATTAATACATGCAGAAAGATACAATTCGAAAGATGTGTAATATTTATTAACATATAAATAGAATGTCAGAAAACCCCAAACAAAACCCCCGTTTATTCAAGTTTCCAGTAAAAACATCCAGATGATGTATGTAAGTAGGTAATTTTAACAGTTTTGGAATTTCTTAGTGAAGCAGAAGAATTGCTGAAATTATGGTAAGATCTTTAAATCAACCAGCATCAGCAAAAGATTTAAACTCAGGTGTTACATATGAACTTGAATTCTTATCCACCCATATCATTATCCTCATATTTCTATCCACAATTTTTATGTCCATTCAATGAAAGCATATGTCTGCATTTCCTCAAGACTTTTTAGGTTAAACCATTCAAATCTATTATCTTAGTGTAAAAGTCATAGCGCTGTAGGGAGGAAGATAGTTATTTTAGAAATATGGATGAACATGAATAAAAGCAGTTAAAACTTTTCTTCCTTAATCATACAATGAACATACAATTTTGAAAAGATCTGTGCACTTAAGATTTCTCAGTTGTCATTCCAACCATATGCACTACAGATGTTTGACTAGAAAATGTTAACTAAGAGGAATGCCAAATTAACTATAGATGGAGAGAGGCCACCACTCAGCTGTAAATGTCAGTAGGAGAAATATTTGCTGTGTTTTGTAGATGTGTCTATTAAATGGAAGTAATATCTAGTAATTAGACTGTTTTTCAATTCAGCAGCCTTGAATTATAATAATGAGCTGGAGTTCCTCCCACTCTATTAAAAAAACTACCAGTATTATTTAGTATGTTTATCACTTTTTTCATCTGATATTGTAGGAAGACAGAGGCACTCAACCTTCAATATTGTGGGAAGGAATGATATCCTGTCAAACCCTTGCCTCATCCCTCTGATAACACTCTGTCATGGTTTAAGCCTAGCCACGTAGCCCACTCACTCACTCCCCCCTCTTCCTCCCTCAGCTCCCAGAGGTATGGGGAGGACAATCGAAAGAATACAACTCCTACAGGTTCAGATAAGAACAGTCTGGTAATTAAGGCATAACACAAATCACTACTGCTACCACCAATAATAAAAATGATAAAGGAAATGAGAAGAGAATACAATAGCTCACCACCAACCGATACCCAGCCCCACCCCAGCAGAGATTCCCTTCTGGTTAACTCCCAATTTATGTCCTGGGCATGATGTGCTATGGTATGGAATACCTCTTTGGCTAGTTTGGGTCAGGTGTCCTGTCTCTGCTTCTCCCTGGCTTCTTCTCCTCCCTGGCAGAGCATGAGGCTCAGAAAGTCCTTGGTCAGTCTAAACATTCTAAACAGTAGTTAAAAACATCGGTGGTATCAGCACTGTTCCCAAGCCAAAAGTCAAAAACACAGCAGTGCACCAGCTACCAAGGAGAAAAAAATGACTGCTACTTCTGAACTCAGGACACACTCTTATTACAGATTATCTTAACACCATCAGACTTTTTATTCAGGTGCTTATTTGATCAAGGAGTTTTGTTTCAGAAAACAGAAAGCAGCAGTTACACATTCCATAACTTACCTCAGTTCTGAAGTTGTTTCTTTATCCCTATTATTATTGGTTATTTCTCATCTCCAGGAGCTGAAAAACAATCAGTGGAAGATTTAGTATGTGGCTGACTTGGGAATATGCCTAGTATTTATCATTACTATCTTCAAGATCAGGAAAGCAGTCTTTGTTCTTCACTTTTTTTTTCTCCCCGTATTCTTTTAGACTGATTTAAATTAGCCCCACTAAAATATCTTTGAAGATAAGTTTGCAGGAATTTCCGTTTATTTTTGTAGAACCAGTAACTAAAATAAAAAAAAAAAGGGAAAATGTTGCCTAAG
Organism: Psittacus erithacus; assembly: GCA_009867235.2. Lineage (NCBI taxonomy): Eukaryota > Metazoa > Chordata > Aves > Psittaciformes > Psittacidae > Psittacus > Psittacus erithacus. Next base: position 10,069 of record WYDI02023778.1, on the reverse strand, counting down.
TTGCTTATTTTGCTTACTGTGGAGAATACACTTTTGTCTACAGGAGTAGGATACTAGGTTTATACTTTAAAGCATCAGTAATAGTCAGCAGTGTAAGCTTGTCTAATATGGATCACTACTTTGTGAATGGATATAAGCATTAGCGCCTTGACAAAACTCTAAGAAATCTCTGAGTAAGTAAAAAATAATTAAGTTTTCTGATATGAAAAATGGCAATGGAAAGTGGTTTAGTTAAAAAAGGAAAACCAAAAATCATTCAGTCTTACAGCAAACAGCTGAATGATGTATTGTGAATTTTTTTTTTTTTTTAACTGTGAGTAGGGAGTGTAAGGAATTCACTATTCAGAAAAAAAAATGCTTCTGCAAAAGCTTCCCTAAAGGGCTTCCTTTCCCCAAACACAAGTAAAGCAACCTCGGAATATTTCATAGTTAAAGCTCAGGTTTTGAGCTAGGCACTTAATGGATGATGCATCTCTGTTTTTCAGTTACGATAGATGAAAATGTTGGCAAAGAAGTATAATCATGAACTTTTCGTTACTTTAACAGCTCCTATTTTAGATTGTCAGTGATATGTAGATAAAATTCCATTCAAAGTCTGAATAGACTGGAAATTCTACTAAACTTTTGGTATATTGTTAAGTCATGGAGTCTGCTGCTTACCACATGAATCAAGTGACCATGGATCAGATTTATACCTGACAAGCACTGTGATTGAAACAATGGAACAGCTGGATTGAGAATACAGCATTAGAAGGAAACAGCTATTTAGCACAAATAAATCATCGCCCTTACTGTTACTCCCCAGGCAGAGAAAGAGGAGTTCCCATTTATCAGTTATGAACTGGTATAGAAGAGACATTTCAGAACATGTAATTTGTTTTTCATTCGCTTCATTTAGTATGCAATTCCCTTTTTCTCTTTTTGATGTAACTACTCTGGCTACATACATTAGTGTTGTAGGTGGGGTTTTTGGCTGTTTTTTTTATTGGAAATTATGAGAAATATATGTCTCCCATTTTTATTTGTGTAGGGCTTTAACCTGCTCTTGATAGTCTCACATCTTGTATTAATAATCATGAAAGTTTCATGAATGCATATGAAGAATTTAAGATCTGTACAGTCGCTAAATGCCTGTCCATTTAGTTGGAAACAGGGTGACAGCTGTCTCCTTTGTAACTGTACTGTTAACTGAATTTCTGTGCTGTTTCCAGAATTCAACATTTTTAGAATAAACTGCATATGTGGGAAGCAGAAGGAAAGAATACATGGTGTCCAAAGTATGAGAACATTTTTATTTACCTTTTTTCCCTGCTTTTATCTGCATCCACCAGTTTTGCTTGTAAAATCTGTAGTCTCTGACAGCTGTAAGCAAACCCTTTAGATTTGCATGGAAAGGAGCAAGAGTTGTCATTCTTCTATTTGCCTGAGTAGTTCATTGTTAGTGGCGAAAACAATTTGTGTTGAAATCAGTTGAATATAGAAAGTACTCTTTTATGTCGAAGATCTTTTAGTATACTTTACTAATTTACTGGGGGAAAGGCATGTTTTACTGAAATTGAAGTTTGAATGTGATTGTTTATTTTCAGTAGATTTCAACAGAAATAAATGTGTACCTATGCATGGTAATAATTGAGTAGTTTTCCATTCATGTTAAAAACCAAATCACTGCCTCTCAAAAATCTGCAGGCAGATTCCGTAAGTGAACCTAAAATAAGGAACACCAAGCATAAAAAGAGAACAACAGAACAGGTGTTTGCGGGGCATTTTTTTTTTCCTTTTGCAGTAGGTTGTGTGCTTGGCAGTATGTACAGTGAGCGACGATATGCCAGATGAGATTGCACCTATGTGGAAAAAAAAATTGATTTAATAATTATTTTCTATAGTGCAATGAAGCAATCTTTCTTTTTTCTTCTACTTAAACAATCAGCGCAGTAACGGGCAGGTAACTGTGTGTCACTAGACCAAATAGAGGCATTAAGAGTCCCCTTTGCCTGAGTTTGGCTCAGCACTCTGCTTCTGTAGAATATGGAGGGTTCAGTTTTACTGCTTTTGCTGACTCACATGTGGGCTAGCTTTGAAAGGTGTGCACAGGATTCAATTTTTGAAGGATTTTGCACGAAGACTTTGAAGGGAGGTAATGTTTGGGCTTTTTTGCTAATTTGTTTCTTAAGAATCTCCACACTTGCCATCATGATCATTTGGCAATATCATCCTGAAAACATAGGTGATAAATAGATAATAAATGTAGGGGACACAAAAAAAGCCCCAAACATATGGGCCCTTTTCTGTCTTTATATTAGTGCTTCTATTCCATGCTATATAAATGATACATTTGACAGGGTGTTGACAGCCTCAGCTCTGAGCTGCTGATTTTATGCTATTTCTTCTCCCTATAAAGGCGTAGATCTTCATATCCATAAGCCTTTAAAGTTTCAATGGCAAATCTCAAAAACAGTTTGATTAAAATGCACAAATTCAAGACATTCACTTTATGCTATTCCCTTGCTAAAATTTTATGGAGTTAAATATGTTAGTTGAAAATTTCCATTTTAAATTTCTTGACAATAGAGCCTCTCAAAAGCTTAGGAAGATTTCCTTTCTTTATTCTCTTACTGTAAATGCAAACATAACTCTTCCCAAATTAAACATTACATCTCTCAGCTCAAATCATATTTATGTAAACAGTGTTCTCTCTTAGCATCCTTTCCTATAACATTTCAAAGTATCATTGTGATGTGAAGCCATTAACACAATTTGTTGTGCCTTTGCTCCTCTTTCTGAATTAATCATTTAACAGATCAGGTCTTTAAATAGCTCATAAAGATGGACTTCTGTTTTCTGAATAGGTTTTCACTGACATATTCAAGCATTACATCACAAATCAATTATCTTTGGATTAATGCTACAGGATAACTTGAAGGCAGAATGCATCCAACCAAATGGTATTTTCATAATGATTATTCCTGGCCATACATTTAGCACCCAAGTGACATAAGTCCAGATGTGCTGGCAAGGCTTAGGAGAAAGAATATTCCTATACTGAAAATAAGATAATGATGCTACCTTAATTCACATACCATCTTGTCTTCTGGACATTCTGAAGCTGAATTACTACCTCGTTCAAAATCTTTAGCAAAACTCCCACCTATTTCAGGAAGGAAAAAAATGCTGGTTCTGCAAATCACACAAGAGAATGTAGGCTGTTACCACTTTCTTTGCAACTTAACTGTATAATTTAAATTACAGCTAGAAATATCTATTGTATAATGGTGCCCATTAACTCAAATGAAGCACAAAAGAGACAATGTGACTCAAATTGAGAATTATACTACCAAACATGCATCCATTGATTATCCTAAGGGAGAAGAAGCAACTGTCTCAAGAAGAGGGATATATATTGCTTTGAATATTTGAAGGTCAGCCACCAAAAAAAAAAATAATTTAGTTTCATGTTCAAACGAATCACTTCTCTCCCTCAACCAAATGCAGTTCTCCTCAAAGAACCATAGAGTTTCTGAAGTGCTAGGGTTCTTCAAATAAATTTTGTTCCTTCATGGAAATGACAGAGGCTTAGAAGTATTATACAGAGGGACAGCTAGTTAGCCCATAAAGTAGAATTAGTGTCTGGAGAGATGTCAGTATGTTAGAATGAAAAGTTTGATATAGTAGTACAGTTAATGAAACTGGCAATAAAATATTTGTGGGAAAATTCTAACATGAAGAAAATTTGTATCATGAAGTTCTGGCAAGACATTGTGAATGATTGGTATAACAATAACTTTAGTTAATTATTAGTGATGCGCATGGCAGAAAATGGATTACTCTTGCGTAGGGTTTAAAAATAAAATAAATCTAGAACCCTTGGCTGTTATTAGCTATAAGCAGCTTGGAAAGATTAGAAGAAAGAGCATCAAATTCAAGCTGGGTTTTCTTTAAGTCTGTCATGAGGTTAGCAGTAGTTCTTCTGGAATGGACGTTTTCCTTGCAGTTACCAAAATAAACCTCCACCCATTTTAGAACTATTTTTTCTGCTGGCTTTTTTTTCTGGCTTGATTACTGATCTCAATTTACTTTTAAAGAAGATTTACATAAAATTAAGACATCAATTTTAATACTATTACAGATATTTTAAAATTCATTTGTAGTTGCTAATTATTACTGGCACCTTTTTTTTCTTTTTCTTCAACTTCTTTTTTTTACTCCATACATGGCATTTAAATGTGAAAATTGCTTGGAAGTTTGCTAGCTTCTTTAGAAGCAAGAAATTATGTCATTTTGCTGTGTTTCTTAAATTGCTGCGCACTTAGCTCACTAGAGAAGGCTAGAAATTACTTTTTTTTTCATTTCAACCTATGATTAAATACAAATCTAAAGTTATTACATGAGACATGAAGATTTCTGCAAAGTAGAATTTATGTGTGTAAGGCATTCTCATAAATGTGGAACAGGCATCATAATATTTCACATTTAATTTGTTGCCCTACTACTATTGGTGGTGTGTTTGTTTTGATTTCATTGTGGCATGGATTCCTGTTTACAAATGCAAGCTTTAATCACATTTCGTATTAATACAATTAGATCTTATGCAGAACTGGAGACTATACTTTTTTTTTAACTAAAGCTTTAGGATTTCCCTATATTGCATTTCGAAAGTTGTTCAGAAGTCAATTTATTGGTTTGCAGGAGAAATTTTTCTTAAAATCCATTTATTGACATTTAGTTATAATATAAGTGACTAAATAAATCCTATAGGACATAGTGGTTGGCTTAACACTTGCTGTTAAGTTTTAATTTAATTGTTTTTAGGAATTTCAGTAATGCAGCAACCTGTGATGTTTTAAAACAACCAAGTTTTTCAGGAAATTTGCAGAGAATTATTAAAAGATCATTTAATATATTTAGTAGTCTGGTAGAAATTTCTGTTTACAATATGGAAAGGAACAGCTCTTGCAGAAAAATAAGTAATAAAAGTTCTATATTACAATTTTTATATAGATTACATTACAGAACTTACAGAAGCAGTTGTCAGTTTTCTTTTATTTCTTATTTTCCTTTAACATTGCAGTTAAATCTGAAACCTCTCTTCACAGATGAAAAAAAAAAAATCACAGGTTTATTTAACAAGCCAAGGTTGGGAAGATGTGAGCTTTTATTATGTCACTTCAGTGACTTGAAGCAGACATAACTACACAAAATAAGTGTTTGCTAATAGATTGTGACCAGCATTACAATACTGACAATGAAAGAGAAAACAGGGAGTTTTAAAAACACTGAGGTGACATGGCACCTCTTCCCATTCTGTTGCTATGAAAAGAAAAAAAAAAAAAGTAACCAGCATATTTTAAATTGCATTTGAAAAATCACCACAATTAAGTCATGTTAACTCAAGAAAGGCTAACAACATATCCAGATAGAACTGTGGGTTGACTGACAATAGAACTCCCCTGGCTAAGCTGACCTCCCTCTTAATGGAAATGTACAGAATTATTTTATAAATAAAATATTTCATTATTTTAATTCAAAACTATAAAACTCACATTTATTTTACAGATCTATGATGGCAAAGACAACACTGCTCACCTTCTGGGTGCATATACTGGGGCATCATTAAGAGGCCTGACGCTAAGTAGTACTTCAAATCATTTGTGGTTGGAATTTAACTCAGACCTGGAAGGCACTGATGAAGGTTTTCAGCTTGTGTATACCAGTAAGTATTTGTGAAAACAGTGTAACAGATTTTTTTATTTTGAAGGAATGAAAATTCTTTGCTCATAAAATGAAAATGCAGTCAAAAACAAATAATGATTATATCAACAGCAAATCACTAATCAAAATATAGTTTCATCATTGGACTTCAGAAAAATCAAAACACATAGCATAAAAACCCTTTGCTTTGGTGGTACTTCAAGTAGTTTGATACTTAAACCACTATGCTTTTTATTTTGAAGTTTTTTCCATTCTTGGAAAGGATAATAAAAAATAATACAATTTTCAGTTAGTTGTACTAGTGCATAAAAAAATCTCTAAGCATGCAAGTAGTTTTAGATGTGTGACTAAACCCCATGTTTTCTAAAGATAATTTATGTGTAAAAGATTCTCCATCTGAAGACTTAAGATTTATAAATGATACATAAATTAACTCCATCCTAGCCAGACTCTGTATACTCCATTTCCTTTACACAATCCCATCAGTTTTATTTGCATGGATAAGATCCCCTTCTCCAGCCTGAGCAGTCCCAGCTCTCAGCGTTTACCCATAGAAGAGATGCTTCCATCCCTTAATCATCTTAGTGGCCCTTCACTGGACTTTCTTCATTAATTCCACATCTGTCTTGTACGGGGAGCCCAGAATGGGACACCATGCTTCAGATGTGGCCTCAACAGTGCTTAGGGGAGAGGGGAAGGATCAACTCTGTCAGTCTTCTGGCAACATGCTTCCTAATGCGGCCCAGGATACTATTAGCCTTCTTTGCTGTAAGGGGACATTGCTGGATCGTATTCAGCTTGGCATCTACCAGGGACTCCCAAGTACTCTTCTGCAAAGTTGCTTTCCAGCTGGGCAGCTGCCCACATGTTCTGGTGATGAAGTGCTTCTCTCCAGGTACAAGATTTTGCAGTTCCCTTTGTTGAACTTCCTGAGTTCATTGCTGGCCCATTTATCCAGCCTGCTGAGGTTATTCTGGATGATCATGACCATCTGTAGTACTGCCACTCATTCCAGTTTGGTGTTACTAGCAAGCCTGATTGAGGTACACCCTGCCCCACCATCCAGACCATTAACGAAGATGTTGTAATATTGAACCCAGTCTTGGCTCCTAGGGTATGTTGCTAGTTACTGGCTTCCAAGTATGCCACTAATCATCATTCATTGGCCATTTTCCATTTTGGGAAATACAGCTAATATTTGTTTTCTGTAGATGTAGGCAATGAAATATTCCATAAGTACCATGGGCTTGCCCTAATGCTTTTAAGCAGTAAACAAAATCACCACAAGCTGTAATGAAACATTTTGTGTCTTCAGGGACATATTGTGAGAAACCTACAGTTTGGGCAGAGAACAGATTCAGAGCAACCCTGCGGAGAAGGACTTGGGGGTGTTGGTCAATGAGAAAATGAACATGAGCCAGCAGTGTGCACTTGGAGCCCAGAAAGCCAACTGTATCCTGGGCTGCATCAAAAAGAGTGTGGCCAGCAGGTCGAAGAAGCTGATCCTGCCCCTCTACTCTGCTTTCGTGAGACCTCACTTGGAGTACTGTGTACAGTTCTGGTGTCCTCAACAAAAAAAGGACGTGGAACTGTTGGAACAAGTCCAGAGGTCCACGAGCATGATCAGGGGACTGGAGCATCTCCCATAGGGAGATAGATAGGCTGAGAAAGTTGGGGCTGTTCAGCCTGCAGAAGAGAAGGCTGCGTGGAGACCTCATAGGAGCCTTCCAGTATATAAAGGGGGCCTATAAGGATGCTGGGGAGGGATTTTTCTTTAGGGACTGTAGTGATAGGACAAGGGTTAACAGGTTAAAACTTAAACAGGGGAAGTTTAGATTGGATATAAGGAGGAAGTTCTTTACTGTAAAGGTGGTGAGGCACTGGAATGGGGTGCCCAGGGAAGTTTTGAATGCTCCATCCTTGGCAGTGTTCAAGGTCACGTTGAACAGAGCCCTGGGTGACATGGTTTAGTGTGAGGTGTCCCTGCCTATGGCAGAGGGGTTGGAACTTGATGGTCCTAAGGTCCTTTCCAACCCTAACTATTCTATGATTCTATGATTTCTACTCTCTTAGCTGTCTAAAATAGCTAGCTATTGCCATTCCATATGGCTTCACTAAGCCCCTTGCTACCAGATGCTTCTCTAGAATGATACAGTTTTCCCTTTGGTTCTGTGTCCAGAACTGCCAGCACTGCATGGTTAGCTGAAATACAGCTAGGATGGCAAAAATGCTGATAGTACAAATGGTTAGGCAATGGAGTTACATGTTCACCCTCAAGAGGGAAGTGATCAGTTAAAAAGACTACTTGGTTCTGTGTCTATAAGCAGGCCATCCAGAGATGAGGACATACTGATGTTCAAGGCGCATTTTAACTCTTTTTTAGCACAGTGTGATCCACAGTTTTCTTAGATGACAGGAAATTTTAACTGGTCAATAAGTATCCAGAATGGCAATATCAAAGACGTTTCTTCATACAACGAAAGTTTCTTCTCACATAAGCCTCTTGTAGAGGTTCTGCACTGCATTCTGTGGTGGGAAACAATAGCTTAGCTTGCAATGAGAAAAGTTCAGCTCACAGCTTGCGTAGGCTCTTCAGGAGGTAACTAAATTTAAGTCAGATGTTAAGTGATCTGAAGGAAGAACAGGGAAGACACAGCATTTGACCTATTATTTTTCAGCAAAACAGCCTTATTCAACATGAAGCATTTTGTCTGTAAAATAAAATAATGAACATTTTGTCAAATCAACGGTAATGACTCAGTACCTGAGGAGAGATTGTGAAAGGCTACCAACTGTTGACCAGATGGACAAATACTGTGTAAATGACTTCACTGAACAATGCAGACATGAAAAGCCCTTCATTTGCTCTCATGTCACCTACATACAAGAATATCAATCTGACAAAAAGTACCTTTTTAACCTGCAAACTCTGAGATGCATGATATTTATAAAATACATCTAGTTTTGAACACAGTGAGATTTTGAGCTGCTTCTCAGTCAGTAACAGAAAACCTTATTTGGAATAGAAAATCTTCCTTCTGAATTACATTTTATGTTTCCCTAACTGGCAATATGCTTGCCTGTTTCTGTTTGTTTAAGTCATTTTTTAACTTCTTGATCCACATCTCCTTAATTCTACAAATTTTCCAAATTGTTTGGCTTGAATTCTCTGTATCACCATTATAATTTCTTCCTGCATGTAGTTTTTGAATTTACAAACTACTGAACACAGCATTAGAGTAGAGACTGATGAATATAGCAGTATTTCTTTGGTGCTGTAGGTGGTATTGTACCATTGATGTTACTACGCACAGTAAGAAATCTATGGTGCAGTTTTGTTTATGAGACTTCAAATATCTATTCACAAATGAGATTGTCCTCAAAGTAAATGGACAGTCATTTTAACTGCCATTTTATAAATTATTGCATAATTTTAGAACTCATTGATAATGATAAAAGATTTCCTTTTCAGTCTTTAATTGGACTTGGGGAAGAATGATGTTATGACACTTTTTTCTGTTTGTATGCTGTAAGTGAGGGTTATAGGCAGTTATCCTCCTTAGACTGTAAAAAACCAGGGAAGAAACCTTAAACATGTCGTTACATGAAGTCTGAAAATGTTTGCTTTCCACTGGAAAGCAGAAAATCTTCATTTCATTAATGTATTTATCAGTTTGATTTTGTAACCATAATGTTTTATTCCTACACAGGTTTTGAGCTTTCACATTGTGAGGACCCTGGTGTGCCACAGTTTGGATATAAAATCAGTGACCAAGGTCATTTTGCAGGAAGCACTATAATTTATGGATGCAATCCAGGGTACACACTCCATGGAAGTAGCCTTCTAAAGTGTATGACTGGGGAAAGAAGGGCATGGGACTATCCTCTGCCTTCATGCATTGGTATTAGATTTTTATTATTGCTTAAACTGTTGTATAAGAAAGAAAAAAATATTGTAAGGATTGTTACATCTGTGTGGAATCTGATCTGCATGTATACAGATCTATTTACACATTTACAATCTCTGCATAGATCTCATCCAAGTTTGTGTGAGTGCTGTTGCATTTTTCAGTTTAAAAACAAGTGGTAATTATTAAACATTCATGGATAGCGAAATTCCTAATATGTAAAAATCTGGTTATAGTCAGCAAATAGTCAACATAAAAATACAGCTAAATACAAAAGGCAAGGACCATAGGTATTTTATGAGGTATTGTAAAAATTTTTTTCTTTTTCTAATTATATATAAATATCATTAAGCTACAAAACTTCATATATTTACATATAAATACTATAAATTAAAAGAAAAAGACACAAAGAGATATAGAGGGTTTTTTTGTTGTTTTTTTTTCACTTGGCTTTT
>WYDI02023777.1:0-24235 GCA_009867235.2 Psittacus erithacus | reverse complement strand
TATATATATTTTTATATATATATTTTGACTATTTTCCCAGGGCTGAAATCAAGTGAGTACACACCAGTAGTACCTGCCAGATACATTTTATTTTTCCATAAAACAGACCAGATGATTTAGAAAATGCCTAGATAATAGGCTCACAGAAAGCAAAAGGAGTTTAATGTTCAAGACTACTTAGAAGCAACATGTACAAGTTAAGTAAGTGCTCTCTCTCTAGTGTATGTTAAATTACCTATGATACCTACTACAGTGACCGTAGCCCTGTTCAGCAATGGAAATCAGGCTCCTAAAGATAATACATTTTTATGGATGAATGCATTACTATAGTAATTTGGAATCCCCTTAATTTGGAAGAAAACTTCAATTTATGAACTCGAAGGGGAAGTGCTGTGCTGTGCACATTTTCTCCAGGCTGTTCTCATCATCAGCATAGTTTATCTACTACAGCAGGGAAAGACCAAGCTGTAGCCTTTATTCACCCCATATATCAACAGATCATGAACTTTCCAAAAGGATGAAAGATGAATGCAGTTAAGAAGATTCGCACTCAGTGAAGATGGTGGCATGCATTTGTGTACCTTTCATCTTATGCGATCTAGTGTTATGTATGTTGAAACTATCTGATATATATAAAACCTATTTATATTCTATTTTCTTAATTACAAAAGGATCTTGGAAATGCTATAGGCCTGCACCTCCCTCCCCCATCCAATAAAGTATTCTTAAACATTTAGTATTCCAGGTAATGGTTTGTAGTTCTGTTTTGGCAACACTTTTTCAGTTGTGTGTTGTGCTGAAGCACTTACTACTCATTTTAGCATGTTGTAATAGTTAATTCAAGAGCAGACTTACTGTAGCAGAAGCATAGCAAAATAAAAAAAAAGGTGACAAATAATGCCATTTTCTTGCAAAAGAATGACAAAAGGCAAAGTGGAGGAAGCAGCCACCATTTAAACACATCCACCTGTTGCCCCAGAAATACAACCAAGTTAGAGAATTGTTTAAAGAAAAAAGCTGGATGAAATCAATTTAATCTGCTGCAGCTGCAGCCACTAGACTTAAAGAAAGTAACTTAATTTTCACAAATCACACTTGACCAGGGAAAAACCTCTAGATAAGGGTTCTGAGGGGTAGCTTTATAAACCTGCAAGTAACGGTTTAATTCCCCATTTGACTAACATGGGCTGCACTATTTTTCTTTGTGGGTGGTTTGTTTTCCTCTTAATTTTCCCCTGGTAACTTTTGGCAGGGTGTTAAAACTAGAATAGAGGCTAAAACAAGATGCTGTGACAGTGCATAAATCTGTGGTTCACCTACTTCCGAAGTACTGCGTAGCATTCTGTCCCCCTCATCTGAAGGACACAACAGACCTAGAAAAGACCTCCATACAGGCAAATCCATACAGGTGATCAAAGGTTATGAGGAACTGTTTAAGCTACTGTCTCTTTTAGATTTAATGTGTGTGCATCGAATGCTATAGAGGTCTACTGAACCATAAGCTGCATTGAAAGGCTGGATGGAGACAGGCTAGATGGAGATAGGCTGTCAACCATCCTGCCTCATGTTAAGAACTAAGAGTAAATATGTGAAGCTGGAAAGAAGCTTAAGAAAAAATACAAGTGGTGGTTTTTCATGCGATGGAGTAAAATCTATGGAACTTCTCCGCTAAAAAATGCAGGTGTCAGAAGGTTATCTATATGGACAAGTTCACAGATGAGAAAGCCATCCCAAGCTGCTGTATACAGAAGAACTTACCTATTACTCTGGAAGTGCTTTGAATTCAAAACAGTCAGAGGCTGGAAGAGTATTAAGGAAGGAAGAGGCATCTATGTTTATCTTGTTCTTGTATTTTCCTGGGCATTGCTTATGGGCACTTGTGGAGAAGGATTCTGGGCAAGATGGACCTCAGTCTGCTCCACTGGGGCTGCTCTTAGGTGTGCACACAATTGCATTGCTGTTCTTGGATAAAGGACTTTCAAATTCAGTTACTATTAAGGTGTCACCAAAGATAAAAGAGTTTAAGGATTGAGTGGGTTGGGTTTTTTTCAGCCTGCTAAGAGTGATTAACAAAGGAATTTGTTCCTCTGTAGGGGATGCAATTTTGTTATAGAGAGCCTACAAGGTACTAACTATATTTGAAATAAATATAAGCAAGCCTGCAAACCCACACCACTTCTCACTCTGCTACTTAAAGTGTTTTATACAAATTACAGCTGCAGGACTTAAAAGGTAACTGTTAACAGAAACACTAGCTATTGACAGTTAGCCTTAGTTAAGCAGTCTTACTGACACCAAAAAGCAATACCTTTATTTCTGTTCATGAAATACCACATAGATAAATACCTCAGAATTACTCCCTGTTTTGACAGCCATTACAAGGTTAAGGTGCAGACAACTTCATTCAGAAAGGCCATAAACCTTAGTGTTCAATCAAAAGACAATTAATCAGTAAAATTTTATACCTAATTTCACATGATGGTTTCTCCTTCAATGCCTAAGAGCACTATTTGGGCATTCCGTTACAGACAGAAGGAAATACAAAGTTGATCAAGTCTGTACCAGATGTTGAGTTTAAGTTAAAGGGCCGCAAGCAAGTACAACAAATGTTATGCTGCTTTATAGCTCAGATCAAAATGAAATTTATCGCAGCTAAAAGGAGTCTAAGGAAAGACCACTAAAAGGCAATTGTGCAAGACTAACCCTACAGAGGACAAAGTCATTGTGGGAAAAAAAAGCCTTTTATTAGATTTTTACAAAACTTGTAAGAAAAAAAAAATCACCTTATAGTGGATATATGAAATATATAAACTTACACGTTCCTACCGCCTACTTCAAAGATGCGTATTTTGTCAATTACTTCCTTCAAATAGAAAGAATAAACACCTGCACTTCTATGCCAAAACCCAGACGATGCAACAACAGTAGATCATAGAGGTTATGGTTTCTTGCTACACTTTCTATAGCAGAGCAAAGTCGTCTTCTGTAGTTTGTCCTCCCCGCAGCTATCCCAGTTTCAGTCTTGGGAGGAGATATTTTACTTTTCTCTTTTTAAAGCCACGATGATTTTGTAGGTTCTGTTCAGTGAACAGCCCCACTACATCAGCACAAATGAGGGGCAAATAATATCCAGCAGAGTAAGGGCTGAGGAACTTCACATCATCTAGGAAGTCGTAACCGGGAACTGCATTCTCAGACTTTGTCATCTATTTAAAATATCAGCAGTTTTTACTTGATTAGCCCAATGCATTCTACTTACAGCTAGAATCATGCTTATGCGGTTCAGAGACCACATTAAAACCTTCACAGAATCAGAACACTTGTTATAGTGTTTCAAGGAGTAATTATTATGTATCATCCAAAATTGTTCTCAAAACTAAGATTTCATTTAGCTTATCAATGTGATCAATTGCATCTTAGTAAACAATACAATTATGCAGTTATCTTCCATTAAGAAATACTGTAAAATATATACAAATGTTGTTTCAGGCAAATGTCCTTTCCTCAAGTGCACAAGCTGCATTTCTGAACTTCAGCACTGAGTCCCACCAAGCGCACACAGAGGTCTCACTGCAGTCTTTGTGAAACCATCTTATTTACCAGTTTACTCATCTTTCAAAGACTCACTCTGAAAAGAATTATAAGGTACAAGATTTATATACATAAAGGCACAGCAATTCTGTTGAAACCAGCTATGTTACAGTACAATATAGTTCCATCAGTGCCTTTCATGCAACAAAATTCACTACCAAATTTTAATCTTTTACCCGCAGAAAGACTGACTGCATCTTTCTTTTTTGGTAAAAAGAATAACCAGCTATTATTTAATCAACTCAAAGCTAATACAGGAACTTGAAAGAAATACATATTTTTTCTTTCTGCCTAAATTTGCTAGACTTTCAAGGCTATTTCTCCTCAAAAGAGCAAAGGTGAAGTTTCATTTGTGCTAAGATGACAGACTAAGAGTTTTTCGATAGAGATAGTTTTATAAAAATGAAGTATCTTATATAGGTGCTGTCCTAGGAGGCATCACCAGCAGCCACAGACAATTTTAAAGATAGATCAGGAACTGAGACAGAAGAAGATTTTGAATTCAGAGGACAGATTCAGATCTGGTATAAAGAAATTTAACATTAGAATTACATCTTTGGTTGGTCCAGCGCTCAGAAAGACTCCATGCAATGGACATACCAAGTGTACTTCTAGTAAAATGATCCAAAATATTCTTCCCTTCTCCTTCCCTCAGTACCAACTTCAAGTTCTCATTCCTGAAGCTTCAAAGTTTCCCTACATATCAGTTGCACTGAAAGAGTATTTGTACTTTTTACATCTGTCTGCAGCTGAATAATTAGAAAGCAGACTATATATTGCCATTGAGCTAATCAACTCCCAAAGCTTTGAGCTGCCGTTCAATCTCTTCATCTGATATGGTAGCAGCTTTTGATGTTGACGCAGATGGCAAGCCTCTGGCAGCTGACGGAGCTTTGGCCATCTAAAAGAAATTGAATTCAGTCACAATAATACATGTTAGGACAAGGTGACTTGTAGAATAAGACAGTACGTAAGGGCTGGTGTTAAAAAAAAAAAAAAGAAAAGGGAATGAAGGGGGAAAAGCACCTGATGTGGATGAAAATCGCCATACCTTTCCGGAGATTTCAATTCCTATCTCATCAAGCACTTGGTTAACAATATCTTGGCTTTCTTCCTCTTCATCAGAAGCATCAAAAATATCATCCAGTGTATCATTAACTTAGAAGAAAGAAAAAAAAAATATTAAAAACCAAACCAATGCTGTATTAAGGAAAAAGGTTACTAAAATTACCTACTCTCCTTCCTCCTACTCTTCTACCCATCCAGAATGTAGAGAATGTAGTAGTAATACTACTGTATAAGATACCAACAGAAAGCACCTGTATATTGGAAAGGCTTTCTCACCTCTGTCTTGCAAAGCCTGTGAGCACACCCACAGCAACAACAGAGTAAGGCATGCCTGCTGTTATAAAAACTATTCAGTTTGACCAGAACAGTTCAGTTGCTCTATCTCCCTCCCCACTAGATTTTAACTTTTCTTAAAAACATCTTCCATAATTCCACAAAAATCCCCTTTGTCCTCTTCTTCTAAGTAAGCTGAGAAATCGTTAACTACTTGGCTAACAATGCATATTGCAACAAACAGTTCTGCACCGTTGAGGTATTCATATCTTGCTCAACAATATACTTTTGAGTCTACTCTACTTACTACAGCTAATACAGTAACAGGAATTACGACAGGAAGAGGACTGTGCTAGCAACGCCAGGAAGTATGGTATTATTAAGGTGACAGTGGACAGATGCAACTGGGAATACGAAACTTGCCACTCCCCAAGAAGATGTTTGTAGCTTAAAATTAAAAAAGGAGACAAAACACCACGTATGTAAAGCTGAGATTACCAGTAACATCTAAGTTAGGTGTCCCAGAAGAACAAGCACGTGCAGAACTATCAGCTACAGAAAGGACATTTTTTCAAGACCCCCTAACAGCTAGTTCTGCCAACAAGGTTTTGTACAGGTCTTAAATCCTCTTTCCTTCCAGTATGTTCTTTCTAGAAGTATGATGGGTGTTTCGCATGAAGATGGGAAGGAATGGGCTGTAGATTTGGTACACAGAGCGACTAAAAATCCTAAGGCTCAGACATGCACTGTTTTATTTGCTCTTCACTTTTGCTGTTAATCTCATTAATTGTAGATATAAAACTTCAAGCATCAGTATTTCTAGAATGGTTGTACCCTTCCAAGAGCAGTGTGGGCTGGAGCTAGCTGCTCCTTGCAATGCGGAACTTACTCATTTCTTCAGTCATTTCCATCTTCATATTTTCCTTCTGGAAATTCTGCATAGTTTGTAGTGTCTTTTGTGGATCCATTTTCTTATTAACTGTTTGCATTGTCTATTAATATTGAAAAAAACCTTTAGCATACTACAAGACATTAGTAAATATCGATATATACCTTCAGAAGGAATCAGACTTCTCTAATAAAAAATTATAGACATACAACAGATCAATAGCACAGTCTGCACCTAGTAAGAAATTTTGCTCTGTATTACCCTAATGGGTATGTTTTTAAACATATGCATCTTTCTTTGTACCATGACCCTTCTCCTGGCTTTGTATTATGAAAAATATGCCTGATCTAAACTAAAAGAATGAGAGAACACTTCTTAAGTTGAATGCTATGGCCTTATTTTTAAAAAGGTAAATGGCTGTAGGATTTTTATGTAAGGAATATTTATTTGAACCACCACTAGAGAATAGGTATTAAAGTGCAAGTGTTTCTTTATGTCACTCTAACGGAAAAAAATACTTTTCTCTGAAAAGCAAATACCCAAGTGTTCAGGAAACACATATTAGCATAGTGTGAACCTCTGTAATGGGTAGAGATTTTTTTGTGCAATAGTATGATAAACTTCACCTGTTTTACTACAGGTATGCAGCATTGCCTTTGTAGGCACTTGTATTTAATACTTTATTCTTTCCTAAGAAGCAAGCTATTCTGCCTCTCATAGGACATCTAAACCTAAATATAAACACGAGCAATTAAGACAAAGTTTCAACCAGCTTTGAAAAGGTAAGAGTTGGTTAATTAAAAGGGATGCTATCAAGCTACTACAGCTGCTACCAGCTTCACTGAAGCTCTTCTGTGCTTGTGTCTGCATTTGCTTAAAGTGACAATGTATTACGCTTCTAATGTTACTTGAATGTGGAAAATAGATTGTGTTCACAAGTTGCTCTGGATTTAGAGGGTGTTGGTTCTTCAGAATTCTTTCACAAATGTTGTAGATGAGTTTACTGTGTCCAAAATTAGTGCCAAACATGCTAAAAAGTATACAGAAAATACTTTGAAAGCTTCACATCCATGTTTTTATCTTGCTTGTTGAAGTAAATGATTCCATATATTTTTTTCACTGATAGTTGTATGAGATTAAGAATATTTATAAAGTTCAAAATGCACAAGTGAACACTTTTTCAAACTTTCCATGTTGTTTCAAACAACAGCACTTTTCTGATGCTTGTCAATTTATTTTTATTTTTTCTTAATATTCCTGTTTGGTTGGTTTTTTTCCTGCTGACTTACCCTTCAGAATTAGCCTACTGACACTTTGGTTTTGATGAATTTAATACAAGACATCTTGCAGATAAAAACAAGTTAACCATGTAATAATCAAAAAGCAAGACCAACTAGTTCACATGCAACACCGCTGCAGGAATACTGACTGAGCTGTTTTACTTGACTGGATGTGCAGTCAGACAAACTGCCCCACTTTGTGGGTTAGTCAGGAAGGATGGCAAGTTTGCAGCAGAGCTACAACTGTGTATCACTGAAGGGCTGATAGCTGCCAACTCACTGCTTCTAAAAGATACCTGATAGCAAAGCATTAGCAGTAATTACTCCTTGCACCAAGTTGCATTGCATTACTCCGTTTAAACAGCACATGACTGGATTTAACTTAGACTGTGATGAAAGCACAGGTTGTCTACAATGAAGCATGTCAACTATTTCCTACACCACAAGCTGAACAATCCTGTTTGCCAAAAGCAAATTCTCTATTTATTAATTCACAGAACTAGGGAAAGTTCTCAAAAATGAAAAAAATGAACTCGATAACTCTGATTTTTCAGACTCTTTCATGAAGCAAGATTTGTGAGAAAACTTAATGCAATACTGTTCCTTCAGAACACAGAGAGTGAGAATGATGGGGACCTTCAGATTTGACTTCCTTAGGAAATTAAGATCTGAAGCAATAATCTACTTTTTGCACAAGCCATAAAGCTACTGTGACACACTGCCTTGATTTCTAGACGAAGCATGCCCTACTTTTGCCCTGTAAAAGCTGCTTGTGACAAGATACACAGGCAAGACACGAGCAGCATGGTTTGGGATTTTTTTATGTACTAAAACAAGGTCTTCCATTGGCATTAGAGTTCATTTTTATCATGCTAACATTTGACAGATATCTAGCCCAAGAAAATATGCTTAATTAGGTGCTAACTGACTGGATTGACTAGGTAAATATTTCATAATATGAATGAAATTACATTTTCCTACTGTATCCTCAACACCATTTGGGTAATTAAGTAGGAGGTTTTATCCTTAAATTACCTTAACCAAAATAACACAACTTAACTTATGCAAACATAGGCTGCATTCTAATGTAAAAGAATGTCTTGTAACACATTACCTTTGCTGTAGTTGACATAGCTCCTGCCATCTTCATCTGAGAGTTCATGACCTTTGTTTGAGTTGACATAGAAGTGACTTTAGAGCTAACAGCATAAGTTCGATTTTTCTGCTTCCGCAGTTGTACAAGCTGTTTTGCCAGCACTTTGCAGGCTTCTTTGTTACCAGTCTTAGCCATTTTCTTTATTTCCAGTTCCTGTTAAAAAAGGTATTAAGATTTATTCTACAGATTTTTCATTCAAAGACTATAATTAAACCTAATAATTAAATTCCAAAAGTTAACTAACCTCTTGATTTTTTTAAAGACATAAATAGTCATATTTGCTTTTTTACCAAGACTATTTCATAGAATAAACATAATGCTACTATGATTTCACCAGAAGAAGAAAACACAATAAAATTGAATTATAGCATGGTAGCAGTCTTCCCCAAAAGACTTCAACATCTGCATAACATCACATTCATTTATATGTGCACTTTCAATTACATATTTGGATAGGGAATAAAACTTAAAAAAACCCGAAAACATCCAAACCTGAAAGTGGGCATTTAGCTCAGAGGTACCAGGAAAACGTTTGACACAAATAATTCTGTCAGTTGGGATTTTTCAAAGTATGCCTTCTGGTCTGTGAGTTGGTAATGCAAACTTTCCAGCTTATTTTTCTTTGCCAGCCTTTTTAAGAAGGGCTTGCCATAATAGCTCAGTTCTTTGTCTATGTACAGTTGTATATTTTGATTTTTACCATCACGTAAAAGCAGCTTTTAAAGACCAGCTTTCTCCTGTGATTCTTCAGAAGAATATACCTGCTATGGCAACACAGTTACTTCATTTCATGTGCACTGGTGGTCCAGAAAACTGCACTTTAAAGATATATTGCTCTTAAAAGGTAATACTGGTCTCCAGGACAGGCAAAATGGTCATGATAAAAGGCAACCAACTCAAGCCTTTCTACTAGGAAAAATCATGAGTAAAGTTTACTACAGAGATGGCATTGGCACCAAGTCATCTCTGTAAATCCGTAATTTCTGAAAGGCTGCGTCATACATACTATTTTTAATCCAAGAAGGTACAGATGAGCAAATACAGAGTATAGGGCTGTTTAAACATTAGAGGCCTGAAATACACATAAAGCTGTTCTCTTTGTAAGTAGCTCACACAGACTACAAAACCAAATTTCTCTAGCATGCCAAGAACATTACGCTTGTTTTCCTTATACCTCAAGAACAGTGAAGGATGAGAGGGATTAGTTTGCACACTGGCAAATACTAGTTTGCAGCCTAATTTTGAGAGCAAACATTTGAAAATAGGGATTTCTCAGATATGAAATACCTATGTAGCATTTATAACATGATTTTCAAAATGAAATACAAACCTACACCAACCGTTGCTAAGTCACTGCAGATAATCCCTCTGAGAAATCATACCCTATATAGATGATTTTATTCTTATGTACGAATAATTTGGGTAAAGAGCTGCAATACATTATTTGCTTCTGAGAGGGCTGGGGCAAGCTTATTAACGTCAGTTACAGTCTTCTGGAAAAAAATAATCAAAATTCAGATAGCCATATGAGGTTACTGAACTGAAACAGAACTGTCTGCATACTTTAAGGCATTTTTATATGTAGAATTAATGTAACTGGGTTTCCTCAGGATAGTACGTCACAGTTAAGGAAAGAAAAGTCTTTTTGAAGAAAGTACCCAACAAAGTGTTCTGAGATTGACTGAAAGGCCCTTGGCCCTTTTTCACCTGATCTGACTCTGAAGATTAGTATATATCATCCACTGATCCTCTCACACTAACAGCAAATTCTAACTTTTTCAAAGACATATTTCACTTCTCCTTCCCCTCAGAAATCCAGCATTTCTGAAATAACGTACTGTGGTAAGTAATCAAAACTTCAACCTGAGTATTCATGAAAATTAAGGTTATTTCCAGAGTCAGAATATCTCATACTGGAAAATGCCTTATCTATGAGGAACCTGCTATATCTTGCATGTTCAAAACTTCCAGAAACAATTTCTCTAATATCTTTTAGCTTATGATTCTTAGCTCTTGGTATTCATACAACCTGCTGCCATGGAACAACACCTCATTAACTACTGAAACAGTGGCTGGATCTGCATAGCTTTTCCCACAGTCGGAGCATGTCTTCATGCATCAAAACTCCACCATCTGCCACATCCATTTATCCAATTATATTGCCACACAGGTGCAACAGCCATACACTGAATACTTGATAGCTCACACACAAAAAGTTTTAAATAGATCTTAATTTAGCCAGATGATTTTCCTTTTAGCAGCTAGTTTTAGGGAAGTTGTATATGAATTAATAACTTCCCTATAGGATACTGAGGACATCCTAACTTTTCAAGTATTCTCTCCCACTAGGCAACATGATAGCACTGACACTTCTGTTAGTTTTTCCACCACAAGACCACTGATTTACAAGCCTGCATTGGAAAAGTATTCTTTATCTTTCAGAAGGTTCCTTCTGAGAAAGGAGGGAAAAATGGACAAGGTTATTTTTATCTAAACAGTTTCAGGCCTTTCCTATCTTAAAGACTGAGCATTACTTTTAGATAGTAATTTTTTTTCCAACATAATTACGATAACTAAAAACTAAAAAAAGGGGAAGACAACTTTGACAGTGTTCAATCATTCTACATTGAGTCGTATCTTTAGAACTCTGCAAGTTTTCTGTTGTACTGGAGCAGTGTGTTTGGTTTTAGAGTAAAATAAAGTTCCCTGCTCTACTTACCAGTTGTTTTTCCTGTTTTTCGAGTGCTGCTCTATCTCTGGTTATAGCCCTCTGTGTACCTCTTAACTCTCGATTTTGCTCCTTTATTATATCTGGAAAGAAAATATTTATAGCTGGGAAAAGTTTTCAATACTACATGAACATCTTATCTGCTAAGCACCCTGCAGACATGCAGTATGTTTGACAGCCTCCCTTTGTTCAGACTGAACTGTCAGCATTTCAAATCAACGAAATATTAGCAAAACACAATTTTAGGTATACAAATCACTGTTCCAGCAGCATAGGCCATATCCTGTAGGAAAATGGCTGTTTCCCCTAGTATGTTTCTTTGCACCATAACCATAGCAAAAGCCTTAACCACACAGGAAGAGCTGGGTACATACACTTTTCTGCAAGTTCAACTCTAACATATTCATTATGAGCCCACTGCTTTTCAACCAGTCAGGCCTAACTGCAACACACAGATTAGCAGAAAAGATCTTGTATATGACATCTCAGAGCAGTTATGGAGGTTCCAAGTCTACTGAAACAGTGATACTGGTAGACACAAGGTCTGGATCCTGCTCTTCTCTGTCCTTACTCTAGTTCGACAGATATTGCTCTCCTCCGCAAACGTACCACATCTGTGCAGCCCAACTTCACTTCAGACTGTAAAGCAATAGTGTTCAAACTTTTTCAATTAGCAGATGCTTAAGAAATCAAGATATGAAAGTGGAAGCCTTTATAGCAAATTTGAGTTTCCTGACAACTGACGTAGCCAGCAGGACCTTGAACACGGTCAGGTACGACTATCATCTTGCATAGGTGTTTCGTCCACTGTAATATTTAAAAATTATTTACCAGTAACATCTATTTATTAAAGCAAGTGTTTATAGATGGTATTATTTATAATATAGACATTAATCATGCTAGTTGCAATTAACTTTTGTTACAGGTTACAGCACATGCTTAGGTGTGATTCACCTGGACAAAGGTAAAGAGGCTTGCATCTGACTCAGCATCCTCTGATTTAGAGAGGAAAGGCGTTAGTACTTTTACGATGAAATTCATCTGCTCCTAGCGTGTATGTCTACATGATATCAGATAAACTTTGGGTGGGAATTTAAAAGGAGGAGACCATCACATAAACTTTGTGTAGACTTGTTCTTCTAATCCACATAAGTAAAGTCATGGCGGGGCACCACTACTATACCTAGAAAGTTTGAAGCATGTGAAAATCAATACAAAGAATCAAAGTTGCTAATGGAATAGAGGCATGTAGGACAATTCTAAAAACTGCTGGCACCGTTTTTATTTTGTATTAAGACTTGCAATAATTTTTCTACAAACAGAAAGAAACAGGTGTGTTCTTTGTTCCCACAATCATAAACACTGTAAAACATTCATTGCTGAAATTATTTCAACTTTAAGTTTGATTCAGAAAAACCCTGGACCTTTGATGGCATTTTAAAGAGGGTATATACACTACCCCTTACCACCAATTATTTTTCTCCAAATAAATGCATATTCCAAACAAACTTCATGAAAGAGAGACCTGTTTTTACAGTGCTACTACTGCTCTGAGACCTAGACAAAAAGCATCTTCAGATGTAGGCTTTTCAATGGACAATAACAAAGAGCTGAAAGATGACACAGAATATAACTCTTCATTCTTCACACTGGCAAAGCAGCAGTGAATATTATTCTGAAAACAATGCTACAGGCAAGTAATTTTGAAGGCAGACAAACATATATTACTAGCATAGCTGCACTTGTGAAAATGAAAAAGCTTAACAGCTACATACAAGACTGTATTTTTCAAGTATAATAACTATTAAAAAAAAATCCCTTAGCGTAGAAAGCTTGAGAAGTAGGAACTTCAAGATGATAGAAACAAGAACTATACTTCAGTCATGAGACAGTAAGGGTGAGCACAACGCTTATTTCTGTTGTTTCTGATCTCACTGTGGCTCAAACTAAGGATAGCAATAAACTGAAACAACTATCTGCAGTTAAAGGCCCTTTCATTTGTTTTGTTTGTGGGGTTTTTTTTCCAGTTAAGGCTAAGATAGGAACTTGGTTCTTGCTTCTCTATGGTAACTGACACAAACTCCTAGCTTTACTCCAGCAGAATACAGGATGGGGTACTCCTGAGGCAGCCTTTTGCCAGTAGTCACTCCTGCATGTCATGCTCCGGCAGCCTTGCACACCAGGGCAGGAAGTGCCTTAGAACAGGTTGGACAAGAGACACCCAGCAGGGCTTGACCTACCTCCTACAACCCGCCTTGGTTATGGAAGCTTAGCATCATCTCCATATTCCTCCGCTCCCAGCTGTTGCATCCCGAGCACCAAAAATGGGACAAGTGGCATACATACATATTCCCCCTTAGTGACACACAATTGGTTGATATGCAGCGTCATTTCTGGCGAGCCATTTTCAAACGCGGACCCACCTGATCTGTCACAGGGCACCCAACATGCTCACCAACTAGCCAGCTCTGGGGGTCACTAAACCCCAGCCAGCCTCTGCCCCACAGCCACACTTGGGGCGCATCTGGAGGGCAGATCATCGCCCACAGGACTGCTGTCAGGTAAGCGACCTTCTCTTGGCTTTACTTTGGAGATCATTATTTCTGCATAATTTTAACCGTTTTGTTGACAGAGCGACTACAAAAACATCCAGACCTACTTGTTTTAACACGCGCATAAAAAGCCAAGGGGGCTCTAGAGGCTCCCGAAGCCTGCGGTCATGCTCGGCCGCCTTCTGCCGCACACGGAGCAGCCTCCCGCAGGCCCGCACCGCTCGCCCCCCTGTTCGTTCTCAGCTCCAGCAACTCTTTGAGGGCCTGTTCTGTTCCGTCGCTGCCAACGAGAGACGTTGTTGTTTCTCCTTCTCCTCCCTCCCCCACAGACCGGGAGAGATCACCAGGGCCCAGCTCCCGCTGTCCCAAGGAGCCGGCCCGGGGACCCCCTGCCTGGCTGGTGAGTCACCTCGGCGGGCTGGGGCCTCCTCCCTACGAGCTCCTGCTCCGCCGGGACACAGGGCCCGAAGCCGCCCCGCGAGCATCGCCGCCGCCGCCACCTCCGGGCTCCCGCAACCCCCGAAACAGGGTCAACTCCGCGCCCGGGACCGTAAGAGGGCTGGGGGCAGCCACTGCGGGCTGCGGAGGGAGACCAGCGGGGCCCTCCCTCTAGTGCCAGCTGCCTAGCGCCTCACTCACCGTCCACAGTCTTCTTCTTGAAGAGAGATGCCATGGCGACAGCCAGACCTGAAACCACCGCACCTTCGCTGTCACGTCAGGG
This sequence comes from Psittacus erithacus, assembly GCA_009867235.2. Taxonomy (NCBI): domain Eukaryota; kingdom Metazoa; phylum Chordata; class Aves; order Psittaciformes; family Psittacidae; genus Psittacus; species Psittacus erithacus. The sequence goes on along the minus strand of WYDI02023777.1, from coordinate 9,977 downwards.
GACTTCTCCCTCTTCCTCAGGTGACCAGGAAGCGGCCGGGCCGCGCTAACCCACCCGGCTCCGCCTTCCCGCCGGCGAAGGGCGGGACGGGGACGGGCCTGGACGGCCGCGCCGCGCTGACCCCGCCTTCCCCAGCGGTTCGGGGCGGCCGCTGGGCGAGTCGGGTTCGGGGCGTACTTCTTGGCGCGGGGGAGTCTTTGCCCTGAATGGGGCAGAGGTGGCAGCGACCGCGGGTCTTTGCTGGTGCACGGGCTCGGTTTCCTCCGGGCCGCGGGAGAGGCGCTCCAGGACCGTGCCGGGGCTATCAGCTGGAGTCCCGGCTGAAGGAGCGCGGGGAAGCCCCCAGTGGTGGCGGTGTGCGGCCGTGTCGGCGCATCGTGGCTTCCCACTCCGTCCATCACTGGATGGGTTGGGGGGGGGGGGGGAAGGGGAGAGGGTTTGTGTATGTTTAATTATTAAAAATTAAACTCAGCAGCATAGTGCTGTTCGGGTTCACCGCCTTTCATCGTGGAACTTCGCGCATTGGTAGCGGTAAAGATCTGGGCTGAGATCACAATTAAACGCTTGCGAGGTTCGTTTCTGCCCGCTGTGTGCGGAGCGCCAGGCTGAAGAAGCCGTGTGTTGAGCACAATGCTCCAGCAGCCTCTGCCAGTACACCGTAGGGTTTGGGGTGTTTCATTAAGGAGTATTTTCGCTTTGGGCTCTTGCCTGGAGCCAGTGCCATGCCTGAGCAATCATACAAAGTTTTTGGCTGCAAGAGACGTTAAAGACCATACAGTTCCAATTCCCCTCCCACGGACAGGGACACCTTCCACTAGGCCAGGTTGCCCCAACACCCCACCCCACTCCCAAACCTGGCCTTGATAACTAATAACATTAATTCTCTAAGATAAGCCTTTACGGGTCACAGCTACCCTGGTGCACAAGATGTGAGAGTATGGAAAAAGAAATAATATTTTTCTTGGTTTTCAGGGTCTTCTTACAATCCTTAATTTTTAATAAGGTAGTTCAATAATGTAGCTGTGGTTTCATGATCAGCAATTATCTACGTACTCATCATGACCTTAGGAAATAGAAACAGAGCATTTGTAGAAAATACAGAGCTATTGGTTTGAATACTAGCTAGATATACCTTCACTAAAGCACAAGCACTGGGGGGGTTATATTAATTTGCAAGGAAAACCAAGTGATTGGAATGTAGTAATGCATTTTGATAGCTAGATATAAATTTAACCTGAGGAAGAATTGTAACTTTATGGTGGTAGTACCTAATAAGTCACATTTTTATAACCTTGCAGGGAAAAAACAATCTATTAGAATATTATAATAGTTGTGTAAAGATGTATGTGGATGTAGGAAGGTATAAACTATGTATTTTGTGTCAGCATTTCTTGATTTTCCTGAAAATACTAATTTTATTATTGCAAATAGCAATTTTTCATTGTTTTTCACATGGCCTTTTAGTTATTTTTCACTTAATGTGCTAGAATGAAATCCAGATCATGTGTGATAACAGATACCGTGGAAGATTAGCGATTCACTGTGAGATAGATTAAATAAAACACCCTTTATAAGTTTATTCCTGTATGTCTGTACTCTCTGTTGGGTCAGATTGGTCAGGGATGACTAGTAAGCACAATGAAATCCTGGCTTTGAAAGTGCACAGACGAAGGGGAGGAGAGTAATTTAGATTCAGTTCTTCACTTTCCTTGAGAGTGAGGTTGGACATCTTAGCTACGGCTACTCATAGTTCGTGCTAATTAGCTGTGAGAACAGAAAAACATTTTCCTACATTATTTTTCATGAATGTTTGCTTGTGATGAGGTAAACAAAGATGTCTATAATAGACTTCATGACTGCAATAAACCAAGTATGTCTGAGCTATTGCTTGCCTAGTGTTACTTTTTTTGGTGCTATAAACCCGAATGCTGGGTTGTTATTGTATACTTGATTTGAATCTTTTTGGTAGTACTGACACCATAAAAGAAGCCCTTGAATTTATCTTTCAAAAGAGTAATGCTTAATCTTCAGTGTTTCTTCTAGATTCAAAATGTCCTGTTTCAGTCTTTATTTGCAAATCAAAATGTAAAGAGAATGTCTTAGTCCTTTATGCTGTAGACAAAGTTCAGAAATCAACCAGATGGAATAAATAACCTTTCATTACTGACTGTATGCAAATATCAGTAGCAACAAAATCTGGGACTGTGTAGTTTTTGTTTGTTGGATATTGAGTGAAGTGAGATACAAAAACTAGTTCAGAAGGTGATACAATATCCTGCATTAATCTGAGCACCTTCAAATCAAAGTATGAAAAATTAATTTGGATATTAAAAGTAGGTTCGCAGCAAGAAAGGTGGTCTGTGGTCCAGAGCTGCACTTTAGAAAAAGATGTGTGGGGAGGGTGTACATCTATTTGTTTGTTTTTAAATAAACCTATCTATATATATAAGCTACTCTAGAATTGGTCCATTGGGGTATTTAGGCATATTGTTAATTTAAACCGGGTGACTAAGTTTAGTCTGTTTCATGCTAAATGTGTTCAGGTACTCAGATGAAATAGCTGCTGTGGAGAGACCCTTGTAAATCAGTGTTGTCAGGTACTGTTCTTTAGAATAGTAGCAAAAGTGGTTGATTTGGAAAAAGACTTTCCTGATGTGCTCTCAGGAGAAAGAGCAGAGGTAAGCTTTCAGATATTTGACAAACTCTCAAGGTTATGCTTTTAATCTTTTCAAGCTTTCTGGCTATATCAGCTGATCTAATGAAAGTTATTAGTCCATATTTCTCTTTCTGGGGTGAGGGAAATATTGCAAGTGAATTTTTGCTGACAAGCTATAGCAGACTGTCTTGGGATGCTCAGTGGATGATGACCCAAATACAGTATTCTGATCTATTCTGGGCCTTCTAATCTCTTATCTGCAGATATAAGGAAATTAAATGAGGACATGTATAGTAAAGAATGAAGTGGGTAAGCTTAAAGTTACAGGACCCTGAGCAAGATAAATGTTCAAAGACTGGTATACATCTAGTGTTACATGAAAGGAATTGCACTTATGGTGTAAAATAAGGTAATAAGGAGAGCATGTTTTGGGCCTCAGCAACGGGCCATCTTCCAAATCCTGCAAGGGTTTATTAAGCTAATAAAAACTAATGCTTTATTTTATTCTGGAGACCCACTGAAATCAAATGACATGGCACTTACATGTGTAAGAGTTTGTGAGATTGTGTTCTAAAGGCTACGTAACCTCGTACCTTGTTGTATGAAGGTAGGCTGAGTTAGGAGAGGGACAGAAGGGAAAAGGCAGGGAGAGAACTGCAGACCCTAAAGAAGCTCAGGCTGCAGTTCAGTTTAAGACTTTAATTTCTTTCCTGAGCAAGAATCTGCAGTGGCACAGGATTTATGTTATGGCTTTGTTTTAAGGTACGGCTCTGCTGAAGTCTGCCTCTGTATCATGATGTTATAATTGCATTCATTAGTCATGGTACTTGGAAGTCGGAGTGTGCTCTCCAGGGTGGAGAGGTGATGGCAACACACTCCATCGGCACAATATGTGGGATGCTGGGAAAAAGGCAAAGTGGGAAGGGGTGGGGAAGGATAAGTGATTATATTGCTTTCCATCTGTTCACAATTTAAGTTGAATTGGGCCTGTATGTGAAACTGAGAGTGTTGTTGGTCTTATGTTTAACTTCATTGTCTCTTGCTTTCTCTGTGTAAAAAGGATCATTTGCCAATAAACCACTACATATCTATGCCTTACAGCATACAAAGTGTACAGGATAGAGGGAAATATGCATTTAGGTGTGGAAGCATGGTTTGATTTAACTTATTCGTGTGAGGACTTTGTGGCATCTATGGAGACTGAAATTGTCTTATATGAGAGAGGCTCTGTGATGTACATGTTTTGCCTGATAACCCACCAAATTCAGTTGATGGACTTCTGAATAACTGAAAGCTTGCAAGAAAGAGTTTAAGAAAAACTGTAGTATCTTAAACGTGAAATGTTACTGTAGTTTGCTGAACAGCTTTTAGCTAACTGGAGCTCTGAACATTTAAAGGATGTTGTCTTCAGCTTAAGTTTTTACTCTTGAATGTGCTTGTGAACAATTTTGGGAGAGAAAAAGAAACAAATAGTAACACGTCCCATCCCTCTTAATATATCTGAGACTAGCCAAGTAAGTTGGTGATTTTTTCTGTTGCATGGAAATAGCACGTCAAAGTAAGATACATATGTAGGCAAGATTACACCTTAGTTTCAGTCACTTTCAGCATCTTCTTAATAAAGTATAAGTACTTTACACCATTTAGTAAGTGCAGGAAGTTCGGTACTTTTTGAAACCCTCTAAATGCCTAACCCATCCTTATAAAGATCTAGTTTTAATTATTATCTTGATTGGAGATGATAAGATATTTCTGAGTTGCGGACTACATCTTTTATAACCTTCACATCTGATTGCAAGGTTCTTTGTGAAAGAGTGAACACTTCATTATGAAATAGTGGCATTACTTTTTACAAGCAGATTTAGTTTTGCTTCAGTAATCAAGTACACTAGTAGGACATCGTATTTCTTTAAGGCATTCATGAAATCAAGGGTTATACTTTTAAAAGCATTTGCTTGCAAATATCATGTCTTTAAATGACTTTGCCCAAGGAGAGAAGGAAATCCAGGCTACCAACAAAATAGGTAAATACTGTTAGTATTTTATCACAAGCTTCAAGAACTCCTCAAGGCATCAAGTTCATAAAAAAGAGAGAGAGATTATGGGGAGGATATTTATTATTATAAACTGCAAAGTCAACAGGGACTGCTAAATGTGCTAACAGTCATAATAGCCTATCTCATGTTAATTCTAGCCTAAAGCTCTGTGACTCTTTATGTGCAGAGATAATGGGGGGTAAAACTGTATTTTTAGTTTAGCAGCAGATTCCTCCTAACCATGGAAAATAAATTAAGAGAGCTTTGCAAATGAAAAATGATTTGGGCTTTGAAGGAATTCCCAGCAATAATATACAAGACTTATTACCCTAGGTAGTTAGAGGGTCCCATGTATTTGTGGCTGATAGTGACTTTGATTGAATATTGCCTCAATAACTTGTTTGCAAATAATTTGCCTTTAACACAAATCTATTGATCCTAAAAAGAAGACCTTTTCAGTAATGTTCTTCTTGTTTGTACTTTCTCTGTGTACCTTAGATAAAATGCAGTGTATGTTGCCCAGGCAAAATGCTGCATTAATGATAAAGTTATGTTTAACTTGCCTGGAATTCACTACGTATCAAGATTTAACACATCAAGACCTGTGTTTAATAGGTCCAGATCTGAGAACACAGGTACATTTTTTTCAAATAAAAGACACTACAAGTAGTTTTTCTAAAATAATGCATTACAAACCTAGGAAATTCAGTTTAAGGCTATTACTATGCATTTGTTTTATGTTATTGTCTAGGAGCATGACTGCTTTGGGTTAGGAATGCCATAAATATGGGGGAAGGGGAGGAAAGCATTCCACCCCCCAGAGAGCATATTGTCCCAGTATTGTAAGAAATAATATGTGGATGTCAACAGACTAGTCAGTGCAAAAAAAGAAACCGGAAATTTCTTTATGTAGTCTCATGTATTGTTTGCATAGGTATCAAGGGAAAAAGATGTTAAGCATTTTGAAAAAGACCTTTGTGTCAGTCTGTGAAGAAGTCCTTCTGACAGTGATGAGTAGGTAAGGAGATGACAAAATATGATTGGCAGAAACAAAATTAATAGCAGGTTACTAAAAGCTGCAGTTAATGAGAACTGAAGAAAGGAGTCACCATGGGCTATGAATGTGTAGTGATATGGAGGTTGGAATAGGCCAGGGAAGGCCTTGAATAGATGCACTCTTTGTGGCAAATAACCAAAGGAACCACCTGGAAGGCAGTCATGAAAATGGTGATATGATTAGAGCAATGATCTCAGATGATGGCCTTTTACAAACCATTTTGAAGGAGCTGGGTTGGATTAATCAGGGATGTGAAAAAAGGTGTTGTGCTCAACTTGTGACACAGTACTGAGTATCTGGACTAAAGCTTCAGCTTTGTGCTTGAAAAGGAGAGGCTGGTCTGGTAGAGCTGCTGTCTGCAAGAGGGTGTTCTAAGATCTTTATACAGCTAAAATGATGTGGAACTGGAGGTAATGCTGAGGTGGTCACCCTCAATAATAGAGGTGAATGTGGTGCTGATCATATCGCTTAGGAAAGGGAGAAGCCTGGAAGCACTGGGCAGGTGAAAGATTGGCAGCACTGCCCTGTGGAGCTGAATATCTATAAGCTAATGGTAGACAGAGACACACATTTCAATTCAGATACTTCAAAAAGAAGTCTGGAGTAGAGAAGCAGAGCTATTATTCTACTAAGTGGGGTAGTGGAGGTTTTGTATTAATGAATGAGACTCCTGCATAATAGGATAAAGAAAAAGGAAGCCAAGGAAAACGAAAGCATGCATCCTTAATGTAGGCACTTTTTTTTTGGTATTTTGGTAATTACTTTTATGGAGGGAATTTTTATTATTTTTTTATTTTTTTTACAATTTGATAAAGTGAAGGTACCTTAATATTTAATTCCAAACAAAGTACATGGTATTCGTCATGCCTTGAGAAGGTAAGATTATGAGTTTTTAAGTTATGATGATTTTGCAATATTTTAGAACATTTATTATTCAATGTTTTAATAGCTGTGAGAAGAAGCAAACATTTATTTAGTGGAGTTGTGATGGCATTCTTGCATCTACAAGAGACAGAAATTTTAATATTTTTAGAAAAGTTAATGTTTCTTTTAAGTGGGAAAGGAATACAAAAATATCTCTTCATACTGGAAATGTCGAATCAAGGATTTCTCATCTCGGTCTTTTTGTTAATGATTTATGTTTTCACTGGGGTTCGGAATACTTGTCACTTATGCTGTCCTTTGACAATAGCTATAGCTGTTTAATGGCCTACATGTTCCTGTAGTGCAAAAGTGTATATAAAGTCACTAGAATCTGTTCCCAAAGCATATACTGCCAGAAAGCCAGATATATTTTATATTGCATTGGACCCTGCAGTGTTATAAAAAATGGCATATCCCTTTTTTCCATAGCTTTATGACCAGCATCAAGCAGTTTATTGCAGACCTGGTTTATGCCCTGCAAGAGTGCAGCATAGTAGACCCTTGTGCATGCTTTGTTTTCAGCACCAGCTCTGGAAGCAATTTTGAATCTCATTTGATTTTAGTTGAATCTATATTCTCTTTGTTGTATCTGTTTGAATCAGTATTGAAAAAATTGGACCAGTGTTGGTTTCACTGTTTAAAAAGACATTCAGTTTATTTTAGGTTAGTTCAAATTCTATTTTTACATCACACTTAATTTCTTTATTAACCCTTTAATGCCATCATCACTTCATACAGCTAGGGTAAAACATGTGCCATTTCCAAGGATGAGGTGGGGAGGAGCTCAGCAACATAAAAATAAGAATTCAATTCTACAAAGCCAGGAAAGACATTTGTCCACATTCATTTCAGTGAGAATTCATATGGATAATCCCTTTATAAGTTAATTGCGATGTTTCACTGGTAAACGAGGCAGCCAGGATCTACATGCAAGCATCTGTAGCCTTCTGGGAGACTCAGCTGTCGCTGGCAGAAGTTATGTTGAGCACCCTCTTTGCTTGTACAACATCAAGACTCCTGTGCTGAGCCTTTGGATCTAATTAGATCCCTATTCAAGGGACTTGTCTGGCTTAACCTTTAAATTGTATCTGGAAAAATGTGTTTCTCTAGCGGATCTTTTGTTTTTCATAATTTGTATCAAGTTTTTGAAATGAGTAACATAGCAACTCTTATCTTAGTGATACTATTTTACAAGCAAACTTACTCCTTGATTCTGATATGGCTATAATTGCCAAAATGTGGAGGGGGGGGACAGTTAAGGATCTTGGCCCAATGTTAGAAGGAGAGTGTGAACCACAGGTGATTTTGCTGTCCCAGTTCAGCGAAGCTCTTCAGAACCTGTATGCAAGCAGTTGATCCTTTTTCTAGCAGAAAAGTCCTTTTATCAGGACTTGTTCCAGTTTTGGAAATGAATCAGATACAGCTGTTTCGCTGAGAAGGAAGACTTGATGACTGCCTCTGTGGTTTTGTACAGTGCGCAGCAAACTCTAAATGCTGAAATCTTGCTGTGTGGAGCAGAGGGGAAAAACTAAACTGCACTTTTCTCTCTGCTGCCCAGGATTGCTAAACCCCTCCAAGTAGGAGGGTATCCTGGGCTGGGAGAAATACAGCTGGCTGGGAAATCAGGGAGGAGCAGCTCTGTGTGACTTGCCTGTTTTGGCAACAGATCCAGTTGTAACTGTTCCTGTGAATTATAGGTATTTTTGTTTTAGAAATGGTCCCTGTGCAACAGGTATTTTATGTGGTACTGACAGAATTCTGAGACAGGCTGTTTTGTTCAGAGTTCTGCTGACTACATCACTTCATAAACAAGGCATTTTGTTATGAAGTGCCCGAACAGAAATACCAAAATTTGTAATGCTAGCCAAATCTGCCAAGTTTCAATTTAGCTCACTGCAATATGAATTACAAACAGTTCTTGTGTTCATTGTTACCATTCAAGTTCATGGAATGCCTTAATAAAGACAACAGAGGATTATCACATGCTTTGTTTTTGTACAGAAATAGATGGTACAAGCACACCAATTTTGTCTCACTAATAAATAGCTTCTGGAAGTAGTGGTCTGTGAGGGAATAGGGATGATTGACTCATTGAGAATAATTTATCCTGGAAATTAGCATTTTTGTACCTGTACTATCCATGGCAAACTGAATTTACATTCATCTAATTGTTATTAATGATCTTCTATTTAATAGTTTATAAATTGTTATCTGACTTTGTCACTTTATCACTGCTTTGTCACATGTGATGTGTGACAGCCCTCTGAGTCATCTTGAGAGTTTCTGATCCTCACAATTACAGCCGTCATAGTTTTGTGGTCACATGAGAAGGCAGCTCTTCTCTATGAAGTGGGCTTATGTGCCAGCATCTTACAAAATGGATGTGGTCAAGAGGGACTGCAGTTCAGACTTGCAGTGGTTGTGAAGTCTCTTTCACAGTGACTTTGTATTTCATTCAAGTTAGTGTTGGCTTTCTTTTCAGAGCAAATTCTCCTTTCTTTGTGAGAAGACAGGGTAGTGTAGTCAGTGTGGGACTGGGAAATGTGATATCCACAGTTACAACTCCTAAGCATACAGTAGTGCATATAGAGGTGATGGAGAGCTGCTGAGTCAAGTAGTGCAAGTGCCAGGAACAGTGTGTACGTTAACATGGTATTCTACCTATTTATATGGATATATTTATATAATATATTTGTATATATATCAGATTTCTAGTTCAGGAATTTCTTGCTTATCTGTACTGAATTGTTTTGTATATATGTACTTACATGTGTATATGTTAGTATACTCATGTATATGTATGTCCATTGTGTGTGTGTATATATATATATACACACACACACGATGTATACATGCCTCAGTTTCACCCTCTTATTCATTTCTGCTCTATGTGCGAGTGGTCTTGCACTGGTCTGTTTCTTCTCAGCAAATAGTGTCGTGCTTTAAGCCTAGTCAGCCACACAGTCTCTCTCACTCTCCTTCCTTCTTCCCTCCCCTGCTCCCAGAGGAATGGGGAGGAGAATCGAAAGAATGTAAGTCCCATGGGTTGAGATAAGAACAGTCCAGCAACTAAGGTATAACACAAACCACTGCTGCTACTGCCAATAATGATAATGATAAGGGAAATAACAAAGGGAGAGAATACAACCGCTCACCACCTGCTGACCGATACCCAGCCCTACCTGAGCAGTCATCTAACCCTTCGGGGTGACTGCCTCCAGTTTATGTACTGGGCATGACGTGCTGTGGTATGGAATACCTCTTTGGTCAGTTTGGGTCAGGTGTCCTGTCTCTGCTTCCTCCT
>WYDI02023776.1:0-69825 GCA_009867235.2 Psittacus erithacus | reverse complement strand
GGATGGAGCCAGGAGGGGGCTGGGCTCTGCTCCCAAGGAACAAGGGATGGGCCAAGAGGAAACGGCCTCAAGCTGCATTAGGGCAGGTTTAGATGGAGCTGAGGAACAGTTCCTTCCCCAAAGGGTGCTCAGGCACAGGAACAGGCTGCCCAGGGCAGAGCTGCAGTCACCATCCCTGCAAGTGTTCACACACCGTGGGGACGGGGCCTCAGTGCCATGGGTTAGTGGTGGCCTTGGCAGTGCTGGGGAACGATTGGACTTCGTGATCCTAAAGGTCTTTTCCAACCTAAACGATTCTATGATTTTGACTTTCTGTATAGCAGATACAATTTTGTTAACTAAAGCTTTGTTCTTAGGGAAATAGTGGCTATTTGAAAGTAACGCAATCCCCTATTCAAACAGGCTTTTTTCTACTCAGAATAATTACTGCTCATTGCCCAAACTATTCTGTGATCCTGTGATTCATTCATTTGCTTCCAGGTGCTCCAGGATGCCCGGCTCATTTGGGAAGAGAGTTTTGTTACAAATGTAACTAATGTGCTTTGGGGATCTTCTTATCTTTCTAATTATTTAAGTCCTTCTCAAAAACAAAACTAAAGAACTGCTCAGGGCTTTTAAACAAAGCGTAGGATGAGAAGTTATTGCTGTATGGATCAAAGTGTGATGTGAGATCCTTTTCATAGAATCAGACTGGTAACAAGAAACAGGACAGGACCCATCGGTACCTATTTCATATATTCTTGCTGTTGGCTGTTGTACTTTACACTGCTCTTCATGATCTTTGACTGCCAGGGTTTCTTTTCAGCCTTGGTTTTTCTCTGTTATTCCTACAAGTTAAAAGGAAACAAGCTTTTATCTTTAAAATAAAACCAATTAAAAGTGATGGGTGGGAAAACTGAAATACTACCAGTAGTACTTTGTATTGTGGACTGTTTTGTGTGCGGTGTGATTAGGGTCATTTCAAAAGAGCTATTGAATAGAGTTCTTGTGACTTCAATTGATTTGTGGTTAAGGGAATACAGGTAAGTCTTTGGTTAGGGGAGGCAGCTGTTAGGGGAGGAGAACACTTAACCCTCAATGAAATTTTACCCTGGCATATGTGGCATGCCAGACCCTGACCTGTCATCGAATAAGGGAGAAGAAATCCTTTGTGTTTTCCTGGTTAATAGGGCATTATCCCAGCTGCAAAGCATCCCCGCGCTCAGCGCGTGGGGCTGGCTGCAGGCTGCAGGCTGCTTACACATGCAGAGACCTTAATTAGGTCTGAAAGGGCCAGGATGGGAAAGAGCAAGTGCTTTTAGGGCGCCAGAGAGTTGAGTTCTTCAGTCACTTTGTGTGGGGACCGTCTCATGATGTGTAGGTGAATGCTCCAGACAGGTCAGGAAAACAGAAAGAGAGGAAGGAGATGAAGAGCCTCCGCATTCCCACTGCAGTTTACAGCCCAACTTCTGTGGCTGTGGAGGCAGGAATAGGTTGGACCTCAGCACAAAAAGTCACTGTATTTGACTTCTTACAAACCACAAAGTGTTTTTGAGCATGTCCCCCTTGCTGCTTCTCTGTTAAGACCTCAAAAGTCCAGTCAGTAACTGGTAAGAAAATTGTGGGAAGTACTCTATGATCAGCCCTCCAAGCTCTGTGTTATAGATTCTCTGCTGATCTTCTCCCCATACAGAATGATAGATCTCCAAAAGGGGGGCTGGAACTGAGTGATCTTTAAGGTCCCTTCCAACCCAAACTCTTCTATGATTATGTGATTTCTTCTGGTTTCTGTAGGCCATTGAATTTGTCCTCTGTGTGTGGTAGTGTACGCATGTGCATGTGGAAGAGCCAGCTCTGCTGGGCTGAGAGAGAAGGCTCCTGCTGGCCTTTGGTGCAGTGGAGATGGGGCTTGGCTGAAGAGGTCAGGGTTGGTTTTAATCAACTGGGTCAGAAATGAGAGGGTGAAGGGGGAAGCAGTGGAGGACATGGACCTTTCTGTTTTGCCTAGCAAACTGCAAAACTGAATCAGGTTGTGCAAGTGATCTGCAAAATTCCCTTTTCCTGTTTTTAAAACTCAGGGGATAGCAGCTCTGGTGTTAGGATGTAAGATTTCTCTGCTCAGCACTACTGAGTTACTTAGCTTCCAACATAAAAATGATTTTATAAATGTTCATCAAACTTCTCTTTCTGAAAGGTGCACTTGAAGCAGCCACGTTGCTTGGTGACTTTGGCAATAAGCACTCCTGCATCTGAATGCATTTAGGTGTAGAGGCTTGTCCTGGTTTTTTTTTGTTATATAAATGTTCTAAATTAAAACAGGTTAGATTGAATCACACTGTTTACTGACCTACTAGACCAGACTTGATCATTTAAAGTGTATTTCAAATCACAGGGCACATGTCTGATTGATACTTTAGCTTCTGGAGTCAGTGTGGTACAAGTAAATGATGCAGAAATGTGCCACGTCCGTAAAAAATCTGGCTCTTGGAAGCTTAAAGCTAAATCCCTTGTTTATGAAATCTTTCCATATATGAATTTTGTCTTTTATTTGGGAGATGGCAACATGAGTTTGGAAAGCTGGTGGGTGGAATATGTTACAATTAATGTTCTCTGATAGCCTAAATGATAAGCCCCCCAAAAAAGTACATAAAGCTATGAACACCTTTTTTTGACAGGCTTTGAAGACTGCCAAGAACACACGATTCAACTCATTTAAGCATTAAAATAGTAATACCCATGGAAGAGCCTCAAGACTTACCTGAACAACCAGTAAGTACATTTGAAAAGGCTAAAATTGAACATTGGTGGTCTCCCAAATGCAGTGTAGAGTTACTGTGATTAAGAATGGAAAATAAGGCTTATTCTGAGTATATTTATCTAGAGGTAAAGAGTCATTGTGCTCTTAGTAAATTAAGTGTACAATACATTTTACTGCAATTTTACAGGCAGTAGTAAGAAAATGAATAGTTATATATGCTTGAACTCTGTAATGCTACTGTGTCAAATAATTACTTGTTATGCTCAGCAAACCAGACTGTTTCAAGCCTGTTGTAGGGCAATGAAAATTCACTATTTCAATGACAGAAGCAGCATGTTACAGTGTGAATAGTCTATAATTCTTCTTGGGCTTGAGACTTTGAAAAGATGCTATGATCCATCATCTCCACAGGGGGAAACCATTTTATTTAGTTCTTTATTTAACAGTGAGTTTGAGTAGGGAAGTGTGTCTTAGGCTAAAAGCTGTTGTCCAAACATCTTACCTCTTTGTGATCCTGCCTGTGTTATCAGTAGCTGATAACATCACCTCACTGGAGCCTTGTAGAGCTGTTATTAATACAGTATGATATGAAGTTAAATTTGTATGTCTAAAACATGACAGCCTAGGAATTAAACAATGAAGTTTGTATTAATGTAATAGTCCCAAATTAAACTTGATGCAAACTCAACAAGAAGTTGCTGTGTTACCATAAGAGTGAAGCTGATTTTTATTCTGGAGACCTGTTCACATGCACACAAACCAGAGTAAACAACTGAGGGCAAGCGGGCAACATCCTCATTGAAAAGATTCTGCTGCTTTTTTAGTGTGAAAATTTGGTGTTCTTCAGTTAACCAGTTAGAAAATACATTGTAATGGTACTGAATGAAATGGAAATGGAAATTTCCACTTCTTCAAAATACTGCATGATACAAGACGCAGGTTATGGGCCTGAGTCAATACACATAAAATGTGAATCATGTCAGCAAAACCAGATCAGTTGTACTCCAGATACATACAGGATTTAAAAATGAATGAAATGTGTGTATTAAGAAAGGAAATATCATGTAATTACATCCTTACACGATTAAAACTGTCTTTATACAGGGCATGAGAGACAGGGTGCAGCTAATGTTCAGTACATGAAAGCGTTCTCTGTAAGAGATTCTGCTGTAATTTTCAGCTGAAGATCTTCTTGGTAATTCCTTGTAGCTATCCTATGTCAGTCAGTCATTCTGAGACAGAATGTGAGACTGCTGATCACAACTAGTAAGTGAGGTGGTATTTTGAGTATAGTGGCACATTCTTGCAGGAAGAAATAAAAAGAACAACCTTTGGGGTTTTTTGTAGTGAGGCCATTCTTAAACTAAGTGAATTTTCCTAATAAAAGCATTAGAGCAAAGTGAAGTCAGCTTTGCAAAACCCTCTCAGGCTTGTAGCCCACTCTTGATACTTGTTCAGTGCAAGGTTTTCTGTGTTTAACCACTTCTGGGAGCTCCTGCTGTGGGGATCTGCTGCACAGGTTCTCTCAAGGACAGCTCTCTTCACTTGTATCTGAACCTTTGTGTCTTCACAGGTGAAAAAAGCCAAGATGCAGGAATCCAGAGAACAAAGCTTGAGGTATGTAATGTTCAGTTTGATTTAGTGTGGGACTGTTATTACTGTTCTTTTATCATTAGAATCTTCCATTTTAGAAGCTTGCATGCTGTTTTCTTTTGCAGGGCAAATAGAAGTCAATTCTGTATTTGGTGTAATTTTGAGTTCCCAATTACAAGACATAAACTGACCCTTTGGTATTCAGCTACAAAGAGTATTCATGGCATCTTCAAGCATCCTGTTTTTCACAGAATCTGATGGGGCTGTCATGTTCCGCACATAACATGCATTGATTCTGGTGAGAATCAGGATATTTTAATAACATCTGTGCTATGATTCTCAGCAGAACTCTGTGGTTTACTGATTTGAGAAGTTAAACCTTCTCAGATCAATAGCTGCTTCTATTTAAAGCCATTCTCTGGTACTATTTTTAGTCTCAGTAGGTACTTCCTGATGTATATCATATTTAGGAATCTATCACTATTCTTGCATATTCTGAGAATAGCTGTATTTGGGTTTATTCTTCTCCTGTGAGTAGTCACAAATACTGTGGAGAGCAATTTCTTTTTGGACAATGGCCTGTAGGGACAGGACAAGAGGAATGGTTTGACCTGCTAGAGGGGAGATTGAGATCAGCTCTTAGGCAGAAGTCTGTCTACCTGGTAGGAGGTGAGGTGAACCATGTCCTAGGAGGATTTTTTCTCTCTGTTGGCTGCAGAGGAGCTGAGGGCAGCACAGGCAGGTCTGAACGTGCCGGAGTGAATGGTGTCAATTCTGCTTCAGTGTATTCCCAGCTTCAATGCACCGCTGCAGCCCCCCACTACCAAACCTTGCAATGCAAATCCAGTACAGTTTAATGTATAATTAGGGCTGCATATCTCTCTCTTAGGATCTCTGTGTGAAATAGCAAAGACTGCAGAGATAGTTTCTGTTAAGAGCCTGTTTGCCTCGGTTAAGAAGTCCAAATCTTGGGTTACAATGCCCAAGGATGTTCATTTAGGAGTTCATAATGCTCATGATTAGCCTTTGTTTGTCTTGGCAGTCATGTGAGCAACACAGAAGTCAGCGATGAGAAACCTGAATCTTCAAGCCTTGGTTCAAACCTTCCCATGTCCAGTGAGAGTAAGTATCTTTCAGAGTGCTTCTGGTCCCACTGTCTTTGCTCCTTTCTTCCACTGGCCTTGTTACTTTGCTTCAAGAAGCACAAGCTTTGGGCAGGACTGAAATCAAAGTTTTCTCATGACAGTTGCAAAAGACGACAGTAGCAACTAGTAAAAAGAAAAGCACTGTTACAAAGGGAGAAATGATATTGACTGAATTATCCACCTGCTGTGAACTGGCAATAAAAGCATTTTGTACTGGCTTAAAAGTGCTTTTTTTGAAACTTTGCTTTGAAAAAGATATCCAAATGTTCGAGATACTCACTAAAAAACGTTTGTAAATCCTTTTGTCTTGTTTAAAATGTACTGTGCATGCTGATATTCCATTGGCTTTATTTGTTGGGCTTTGAAACCACCTATGTAATGACACAAACTCTTTCTTTTTTCAGTTATGACATGCACTGATTATATCCCAAGGTCATCAAATGATTATACCTCACAAATGTATTCTGCAAAGTAAGTCAGACATTCTTCACTGAATTCTGTAACTCTCCTTTCTTTCTGAAATATTTCTGGGCTACTGTAAATCACACTTTCATATCTGCTGGCAACTCATTGCTGCGGACACTGAAGCTGATGCAAGTCACTCTGGGTTCTGTGGCTGTTGTTTTATGAACACAAGGTTAAATGAGCCCCTTCAAGTAATTAACAACACAACTTGTTGAATAATGCCTGTAATATTTGGGAAACAAACAAATTGGACATAAATTAAGGGGAATGTAGGATTTTCTCATCATTCACCACATTTGGAGATGTTAAAAGTTCTTCCCGTTGCAGCACAAGAGGCCTTAATCCCCCTTGCTGGCTTCTGTACGGTCTCTTTGTGAGCTTAGTCGTTTTGACACATGCTACTGTATTGCATTAGCTTTAGGATTTTGTGTGGTGTACCATGATAAGTGAAACTAATTGCTCTTGCCTGTTGCAATGGGGAGTTTGTTCTTCCTCTCAGCCCTGGAGTAAGCACTGGTACTCTGGCACTGTGATGGGGAGAGCTTCCCCTGGTGTCACAGCAAGAACCTGGCAGTGCATGTAAATCCAAGAGCCTGTCCTTCTGGGAAACACAAGTGGGTTATTACCCCAGAGCACATATCAGTGTGTATTGTTTCTGCTTTCTGAAACATTTTTTTTTTTACGTATCTTCTGGTTTTTAGACTGAGAGATGCATCATGTAAATAGTTCTTTCTAACTTTTGTTCTTTCTGTTTAATGAGGCCATATGCACATATCCTTTCTGTACCTGTGTCGGAAACCGTGAGCCCTTACCCTGGTCAGCCTCAGTACCAAGCACTACAGCAGTCTCAGCCCTACACCATCTACCCCCAGACCACCCAAACCTACGGACTACCTCCTTTCGGTAAGAAGTAACTTCTCAAAGGCTTCTCAGGGCCTGCAATTCTTGTCTTTTCTCTCATGAAAAAGATGATGTTAAGTTAACCAGGTGTGTTGGAGAGAAGAGTCTGTAGGAGAGCATGTGCCTGGCTTGAATTGTAGATCAGTACTAATCTCCAGATGGGATTCATAGGATATTATTTATTACAAAGCTCTTTTCCTGGCCATTAATTTAGGTCCCTCCCCATGAACCTTGTCGGACGGTTCTTTGTTTGGGATCATGATGTTCTGTAGATGTGTTTAGCTGTGTTTGTGCAGTTCCCTTGTCAGGGAAATCCCACAAGAGCCCATCCTACAGTATCTCTGCTGAAGGTATTCTTCCTTTCCTTTTTGCTGACCAGTATTAAGACTTTTTTGTTATTTCATCTGTCACCAAATACAGGTTTCATGCTAAAAACTCTCCAAGTTTGCTGGGCAAATAAGTTTACTTAAGTTGCTGTAATACTTGAGCCCTTTAATAGCCTCTCCAGTTTTTGCAGATGCTTGAAGGATAAGAGTCCTGCTGTAAGTGACCAGCTGTAAATACTGTATCATGCTCTCAAAAATGTATGGTGACAAAGACTGTTCTGCCTCTTAGCACCGAGCACTGATGGAGTAGGGGGTAACATCCCCTTCCATGCAGGTAACCTGGGAGAGCACCTGGGTACTGTTGTGAGCAGCATGGCAGTGGCTGAGCCACAAGTGGCTGTCTCAGGGCTTGTAGTCATGCTGTAGAACTGAATGAACAGAGCTTCTGACAGATTTACCTGTAGTGCTAAAATCTTCATGCCTTGAAGTGTAAAAGGATGCTGTCGTGAGATCCTCAGTCCCTGCTGGGAGGATTCCACCAGCTGCCATGGGCTTGGGATTTCTAGTGGGTGAGGACATAGTTGACTCTGTGTTAAGTGTCCTGGGGAGTCAAGGTTCTCTGCCTGAGCTCCTTTCATTCTCTTGGAGACAGAGGTTTGCCCTGAAAGCTGAACAAGTGTGAAGAAGCCTGATGCTGTTTCCATACTCCAGTCTTCAGCTACCATTGCAGTTTGTCTGCTGGCTTTCTGAGTACTGCCTTCTTCATTTTTTTGTCTGATTGTAGTGTTGTGTGTTACCACAATGGTCTGTTACCTACTTCCCTGGCAGCGTTCAAGGTCAGGTTGGACACAGGGGCTTGGAGCAACCTGCTCTAACAGAAAGTGTCCCTGCCTGTGGCACAGGGTTGGAACTGGATGAGCTTTAAGGTCCCTTCCAACCCAAACCAAACCACTCTGTGATTCTACAAACTGTGCCCAGCCCTTTGTTATGGTTGCTGTAACATCCTGCTGTTCCCTGGGTGCCTGCACTTTGGTTTCAGTGCCTTATTGCACTGTTTCAGCTGTATCTGACCAGTGGCTGGTGGTTTTCTTGACTTCATTTATTTGGTGTTTATTGATAGTTTGCTGCGGGCAGTGCATGGGGGCTGCTTTGGAGGTGCTCAGGTGTGTTACTGTGTTGTGTGGTTGGGTTTTTGTAAGGCAAATACGTGTATATATGTGGAATGCTCTCGAAGTGTTAGGCCAAGATGTTTGAAAAAGTATTTTAGACTTAATTCTACAATTAGGGGGGTAGGAAGGATGTGGGGAGGTTTGTTAGCGTTTTGTGTGTGTGATGTTTGGTGGTGATGGTGGTAGTGGTGGCTGTACTGGGGGGATGTGTGTTTGGGTTGTTTTATCCCAAGGTTCTGGAGTTCAGGGATGCTTCCCTACTTAGTGTTATACTCTGAATGTAACAGGAGAAATTCTCCTGAAGACCAAGGGAAAGGATCAGCATTTCTGTTGACTTCATAGGAACTTCTGTCTGTTAAACATCTTCTGAAATGTGATCAGTTACTGAAATGTCTTGGTATGGATGTTGAGGTCTATTATTAAAACCTGAATTTAAGTGTTAGGAAAATGTTAGACGTCATCTTACCAGTCATGGAAATCATACTGGAGTGGTACCTGCTTGATCATACTGAGAAGATGGATGAGATGGACAATGGAGGGTAGAGGACTGGGCACGCATAGTGCAGAGGGAATGACACAGTTTCTTTCTGCTCACAATGTCCATGAGCAGGTGAGGACTTGGCCAGCCTGGTCAGATGTTTTACCATCATGGAAAGGCCTGTTCCAGAGGTTTACATGACTTTCTGCTGTGTATTTGTTTCTATGCCAAAAAAGAAGGAGACATCATGGATTATCTAGCTGGAACAAACCAGGTGTATTTGAAGTATGAAATTCAAACAAGTTAAGAAGTGTAGTCTTGAGAATACTCAGGTCATGATGCTGCTTTCAGAGAAGAGATGACCTATGTTCTTGCCAATTTGTCACTTCTCCTTGTAGCGTCGTACTTTCTGGATCGTATTTAGTGCATTGGTCTGCATGGGCCATACTTGTGGTCTAGAGAGATTTTATTAAAGAAGCAGTAAAATGAGAGTAGTGATGTACAAGCTGCTTATATGTGGCTGTATGTTGGTGGAAGAAACAGCGTGGATGTGATGGTTTACATTAATTCACAAAACTACAAGTAATGGGCTATCCTCTGGGTCCTTTCCACGTACACAGATGTGTCCTGCTACTGCCATTGCACATGGAGGGGTCTTACTCCCCCCTCGCCTTCCTCTCTGTCACCCTCAAGACTGTTCTGGCTTATTATCACTGTCTTGCAGAATGAGAGGAACAGATGTGTGCCACTAGGCCAAGAGTGTGCCCTGCTGTATGGAAGTAGAACCTGTCTATACTGAGAGAAGACAGTCATGGAAAGCAGGGGCTGAAAGATGCTTTACCACACAACCTGAGTCAGCTCCTGCACTCACATCCAGCCACCCCTGCAAGCACCTCTGATGTGTGTGTCTGACCTGTTGCTAACTCCTCATTTGATAGCCATCCTACATGCATTAGAGTTGGCTTGTGTTTCATTGTCAGGCACTTCTGTGTGTTCTGGGACCCTCTCATTATGTTGCTGTTGGCTCCTTGTCCATCTGTCTTGCACTGTAAGGAACTGTTCATTGCTGTTCCCTCTAAAAATGTCTCACCTATTTGAAGATCATGGCACTCCCTTTCCAGACTAAACAAATACAGCTTTTCCCACTCTCCTTAGAGGGTTTGTTTCCCATATGTTTTATTCTGGAGTTTCTGCAATGTGTCTACAACCTTTCTTAAATCAACTCTTCCCTTTTGTTTGCTAACGTGGTTCTAGAGGTGTGAAACAGCAATGAAGACACAACTTTGAAGAATCAAAACCCTGGTGTGTTGTACAGATAGGTGAATGCCTTAATTTGACTCATAGGTGACAGTTTGAGATCAGGTATGTAAATAAATCAAAGAGCCATTGAAGAGTTTCATTCTAACAAAGCAGCAGCATGGAGTGAGCTGCACTTGCCCAGCTCTAGAGCATCTCCCATATCTTCTGGGTGAGAAAAAGAGCTCATAGCCTGGGGCTTGTCCTGCTACATACGCTGTGTGAAAGGCTGCAGGTGGCTTTCACAGTCTTGGTGCTGGTTTCAGGGGGTTTTAAGGAGAAGGGTGGTCTTTCTGCTGGCCCTGAACTTTGTGTCTAGCTCCACATGTCCTTTGTCGCTCTGCTTTGCACACTTCTGCTTGTTTTTACATAGATCCTCTCAACTGATCCCTGCTTTCTAACCAGGGCCAGGGACAAATGCCTTTGACTTTGACTCTAGGCCTGGAAACACTTAAACAAAAGCCTGAGGAGCCCTGAGGAACCAAGCCTGAGCTGAGCTGCTTCAGTAGGTCACTGGTTTTACCCTGTCAGTGCAATAGACTAGACCCTAACACGGCACCTGAGCTGGACACACAGTGCTGATGTGTGCCTTGAATAGAGGAACTACAGTGGTTTGCTGGCTCTGTGCTCTGCCCAGTATTGTTACAAAGGCTTTCCAGAACAGCAGAAAATCTAGATGAAACATTTAGATGGTTTTTTCCCCTTGTTTTAAGCTCTATTTTTGCTGTTGTCAGTCTGTGGAAGTTACTGACTTGTGGCTTGTTAAACATACTCAACCCAAAGCCCAGTGAAGCAGTGGAAGCGTTGTCCTTGACATTGATAGATACCAACTCAGCCTCACCACGTAAAGCTGAGTTCCTTTGCAGGGCTGTGCACCTCAGCGGGATCAGCAGGTCCCTTACACTGATGAGCAGTTCATCCTTCTGTGACACTAGCAGATTTTTAGTTGCAAGCTTTGGAAATTGGTCCTGTTGGTGCTTCTAATTTTTTCTTTTCCAGGCAGTTTTGTCAGCAGCTCTAGCCCATGCGCAGCCTGACAGTCAGAAATTCAACATTTCTCATGTGTCATTTGTTACTTACTTTTGTGATGAGCAAAAATCTGTATCTGAGGTCGCAGCATGCTCTTTGGTGCCAGCATATCTGTTTGTAACTGGTCCAATTTATCTGATTCAGGTGCACTGTGGCCAGGTATGAAACCTGAAAGTGGTTTAATTCAGACTGCATCTACAAGTCAGCACAGTGTTCTTACCTGCGCTACAGGGTTAACCACAAGCCAGCCCAGCCCAGCACATTATTCTTATTCCATTGAAGGTAACTTGGCATGGTTTTTATCTGCATCTCTCTCCACCTAATTGAGTCCAGATACCACAAAGAGAGGCTTGCACGTTTGTCCTTGCTTTACGCATGTTTCTATATGCTTTGCCTCTTCTTTTTGTGTGTGTGTGTTTGGGTTTGTGTTTGCTACGTAACTCTGTATGCACCAGGCTGGCTTGTTGGTGCCATGCTGATGGACTTAACAGGGTGAAAAGCAAATGGGAAGGGGAGATGAGACTAAATGTTGTGTTCTTGCATGCCTTTATTGGGAATGCTCTTGCAGCTAAAACTCTTTATGGTGGGCTTTAGCTTGACATCAGGAAATAAACTGTGTCACACACACTGCCCAGGTTGGTAGATCTGGTAGAAAGTGAATTTCTCACTATAGTAAAAGCCTTCAAATATTCCAACTGCTGGAAGTGCCACATCAAAGAAGCCAGGTGCTGAATTTCACGAGCTTTGAAAGCAATTGTTAGGAGTAAATTTGCCATTTGGTTAAGTAATGGAACAGTGTTGCTTATAGCAAATATGTGCAAATTGACATGGGGGTTTTAGGCAGAGTTTTTGCCATTTTATTTGAGTGAATTGTGAAAGTTTGTCTCTTTCTCTGTAGTTTTTTTTAAAGCATTTCAAGAATTCTTTATTTCTTGTGTTATGTTTTCATAGAGTAATTCAGGGACTCCAGGAGAATTTAGTTCAGCCCCAAAGAAGAGTTGGTAGTGAATTCAGGACCAGGTTACTCAGGGCTTTGTCCAGTTGTGTCTCAAAAGCCTCTGAGGATGGAGATTTCTCCAGTTCCAGTGTCTGGCTGTCAGCACAAAAGAGAACCATTTTCTCTGTTGTCAGCCTGGAGTATCCCCTGTTTCCCATTGTGACTGTTTCTCTCCTCCTCTTGGTTGTGCTCCTGCGAAAGGAGCCTGGCTCTGTCTTCTCGATCACTTCCATGCAGGTAGGAGCAGGCTGCTGTCAGGTCCCCTAGAGCCATCTCTTCTGCAGGCTGGGCTGTCTTGCTCTCCCTGCTGCCCCTCACAGGGTGCATGTTCCAGCTTCCTGAGTGTTTTGGTGGCTCTTTGCCAGACCCACTGAATTTTATCAACATGTTTCTTGTGCTTGAGGCCCCAGACTGAATGCAGTATCCAGATGTGCTCTAATGTGTGCCAAGTGCACTTAGTGAATGAGAGTTTTGCTTCTGCTTGGCCATGGTGGTACATCACAGAGGTGCTTTGGAGCACTTGGGGCGACAGGGGAGGAATGGCTGCTTCTTGCCTCACCTCTTCCTGCCCTGGGGGAGCAGAGCAGCCAAGTGAGACATGAAATGCATTCATTGCAATTTCCCAGCACAAGAATGGAAGCAAAACCAAATAGGATGAATAAGGCAGGGGAGGTAGAGATACAAGGTCTGAGAATGAGGTCTGGAAGTTGGGAAGAAAGAGAGAAGAAAGAGTTACAGCATCTTCATGGCAGTATTTGAGTTTGCTGAGGCTGTGAAGTGGTTGATCCCTTCTGGCACATCCATGCCAAACCTTTTTGCATGGTTTTTGCCATTCACAGGTAAAGGATCTGACCCCCAGTGCAGAAATAACTGGTCAGTCTCTGTGGTGGGAGCTGTTTGTAAGGATCTGATGTGTAGCACTGGATAGAGAAAGGGTAATAAAAAAAGAGACGAAAGGAGAGCAGGGTTAAGCTAAACATGGAATTCATACACAGGGAATCTGTTTTTACCAGAAACCCAGCACTTGGAATCTTTTTTTTTTTTTCCTTGGTTTCTTGTGTTCTTTGTCTCAGGGCAGCAGCAGCCTCTTCAGAGCACTACAGATGAGAATGGCTTTCTGTGTCCTCTCGGTGATCATCTCGAGAGAGGTGTTACAATAATGTCTTCCGTGTAACTCATCTCCAGAGAAGAGGCTCTTCTCTGGAGAGCTGCTCTTCACAGTGCCCTCGGAAGTGCCATTTTCTTTAGCTATAACAGCCTTGATTGTTCCTGTAATGTGGATAGGTGGAAGGAGGTTTATTCGGAAACTAACTCTTAATTCTCTAACAGTTGCTTATGAGGAGTATCCATGATGAGTACCTTACTCTCACAACTGTGCTTCTAGTAGCGGCACAGCTACTGTAAGTACTTGAGTGTCTGCATTACTGTTATTGCTGCTCAGTGCAGCCTGTTTTCCATTTTCTAAATGTTCTCCCCCAAATTCTCTCCCATCTGGATTTGAGAACTGCTGCTCCTATCTAGGAGGGGATTCCCAGGGGCTACCTTCATTTCTGCTACTAGGAGGATGCCACCCTTCACACTGCTCACCTCTTCTAAATACTGTGTATTGCTGCACCTCTTTTAAGATCTATTCCTTTTGGTTTTCATCTTTTCTTGCGGCATATTTTGAATTCATTCCTCTTTGCTGGAGCTGTTCACCAGGTAGTATGTGCACTTGCCGTAACACAAAGCACATTAAGAGTTCATGGTGTGGTCTGTTTCCTTGGGTAGAAAGAATGAAGCCTCCAGAAGCTCGAGTTCTTCAGGCTTGGGGTGAATTCCTCATGGGTGTCATCTGCAGAAAGTGATTTTGTCAGAGTGATGGTAAAGTAGAGGCAAGACTGGATTTCTGCAAGTGTTTTCATAAGCATCTGAAAGTGATTTTTGGTTTTATTTGTGTGCAGAGGAAGAAAGTTTAGCAAAAGAGAATATTTCTTGGTGGCACCTGCTTTGGTACTTCCTGATGCTGCTCATGCTGATTTCATTCTGTTTTCACTCATCCTCGAGGGTCCCAAACCCCCATGTGGAGCAATGTTTAATGGAGTGCAAAGCTATACAATCTACTAAATGACTGGTGTTTCCAGAGCAGCCTCTTCTGTGTTTTGGAAGAACTGAATGCAGTGACGGAAAGGCTTAAAATTCATACTAACAAATACTTGTCTCTGATAATTTGACCTGCAAGCTGTTGACAGATCATTTCAGAAAGTCTCATTCAAACCCCAGTTGTAGTGTGCCAGGGATTTGGGGAAATACGCTGCTTTCCTCAGTAGGAAACACCATTTTTATACTATTGGAAATATTTTTACTGCTTCCTTCAATTTTGTGATCTAATGAGACAAATTATGTTGAGTCAAATGCAGAGAGAATTCATCAGAGCTCATTTGAAGACATTCACATCCATTTCACTGATCTGTTCTGATTCATTTTCAACTGCTACTGTTGAACACCAGAAGGTGATTGTTGTCTTCTCAAACCTTTTAGTCAAGATGTGAAGCCATTTTAATGATACTCTAGTTGCTTGGCAGCGGTGGAGGGAAGGGCTCTGAAACCCCTGGGTTTGCAGGTACATTGGCTCTCCTTCCCTCTAAGCCCAGCTGAAAGGTAGCTGATTTCAAAATACACCCCGCCTCTTTTATGGCTGTTACAAGAGCCGAGTGCTGCTGGGAGCACAGATGCTTGCACACATAGTAAGTACTTCTTTCACAGCTTGGATTGGTCTTGTCTCTTGTGCTTTCCTAGAAGCATTTAATGCAGTAATTCTTCATTTTACAGCGTCAACTACCAATGCCAGTCCAGTCTCTACATCCTCAACTGTTGTCAATATTTCCACGTCAGCAGTAGCCAGCATCTCACAGGTAAAACTTCTTCCTTATCATGTTTATGTGCAGCATCAGTAAAATAAAATTAGCAGAAATTAAAATCTTCAAGCACAGCTTCAGGCACTCAGTGGTCTCAATGAGTAAATAGTCTTCATAAATGGATACCTTTAGTCACAGTATGCAAAATAGTTGCTTGCTGAAGTCAGGGCATGAGTAAAGGCAGTTTATCCTATGGCTTTTGTGTCTGGTATTGCACACTCAGCCAGTACTAAGACCACTTTCTGTTGCTGTCAGTACATCTGGTATCAGAAAATAAAACCCAAGACTAAACCACAAATACCAGAGCACAGAGGGAGGGGACTGACACCATGGTATCCACTTGATACTCCTCTGTTACTGTCACATCATTCATAATGAATTCATTTTTGAAGAATCTGGAGGCAGAGGAGTGTGTGTCACTGCTGGCAGACCTGCTTGTGCCCTTGGGAAGTCTGAGCTCTCAACCCTTTTTGGGGATGTCTTAGATATGCAGAAAGAAGTAGTATGAAGTCCGACTGCTCTTGCTGGGATTTCTTTTTGACAGGCACATTCTAGCATAAAAGTCATCTTAATATAGAATGTATTCTGAAGGAAGTCACCTGTCACAACTAATCCTTTCCTCTAACAGGACTATCCCACGTACACAATCCTCGGCCAAAGTCAGTACCAGACGTGTTACCCGAGTTCTGGCTTTGGAGTGGTGACACCAGCAGAGAGCAATACAGAGACCACTGCGTTATCCACAGCCACGTATCCAGCCGAGAAGCCAAGCACCATGATGCCTACGCGGGCGGTGCAGAGACATTCCTCTGGTAATGGCTGGATCTTTAGCAGGGTGCCTGCAGAGTACCTGACATAAACAGTACAGAGTGCACACATGGGGAAAGCTTTTTGTCCAAAAGGTAATTGCAGCACCTTTGCATGCTGGCCTGGACAGACAGGACATTTGCCTTCTGTTGTCAGACTGGTCTCAGTGGTGTGCAGGGTCTAAGAGTTTACATATCGGAAGACACATAATTGACAATTCAGGAGATACCCAGTATGTGCTCTGAGTGCCCCAGGGAGAGAGAATTCCAGGGGTGACATGAAGAGTTGTCAACAGCAACTACCTGAGGACTGTTGATTGACATGTGTTGGGGCTGGGTGCTCACTTGGCTTACAGGGTGGTGGATGATACCCACTCTCAAAGCTCCTGTTAGCTCCAGGATCTCCGAATCTGAATACCACAGCCAAGTATTCAGATTGCCTGACAGCCATAACATAGATGCTAGTCCCGTGATGGGATTCACACATGCCTTGTCGAGAGCTATAGTTTGGCCATCACCTCTCAATGAGTTGTTGCTGATGTGCTGAGAAACACATCCTTTCTTTCCTTCTGCTTTATCATGTAAAGTGGTTTTGAAATGACAGCTCACCACACTGTGATGTGTATCAAGAAGCACAGCTTCTTGCCCTCTTTCAGGAAGCAGTTGCTCTCTAGTTGGGGTGAGCAACATCAGATTTACCCATGAGAATGTTTCTTAGTTGATATTGGAAACCTATGGAATTCACCTGTTATTGCAAGGCACTGGCCAGGGAATGACCCAGTTAATGTTTTCATGCCATTTTCTTAACTCTGAAGTTCTCCAGGGTTAACATTTTGCATGAATTTCCATAGGAATTCCTGTGTCTTGTCTTGAGAGACCTAGTTTGAATTCAAGCTTTCTCAAGCCCCCTTTGCCCTCTGCCTTCTCACTACAGTTCTGGTCCTATTTGTGAACTAGTGATTCAGAGGTCTGGGATGTTACTTCTTCTGCCTGAACTCTTAGTGAAGGATTCAGAGGGTATCTCCCATCATGGCAGTAACATTCTGCACATCAAAGCATTGATTCTTACGTGGTTTTTTTAGGGTGGTGCATTACCATTTCCCTGGGAAGGGTGCTCTTACCAGTAGCAGAATAGGCTCCATCATGTATCTCCATCAGCCATGGCCATGGTGCTTGGCCACATCTATGCTTCCAGGACCAATTCATCCCTGTTATCCTTTACTAATTCTCAGATACGGCAGTGGAGCTGTGGTGTGTTTCACAGCACACTGTGCATTTGTGTGTGATTAACACACTCCAGGTAACTCTGTGCTCTGGCTGTTATTTAACTGGTAGTCAAAGGCTTTCAGTGGCACAGGAGCAAGTGGTGTGGAGGCGAAAACAGCATGTGTTGTATAGTGCTGCTTGGCCCAAAAGGTGTTTGACCAGGAAGTCTGAGAGGGAGAAGCATCACGGAATACTTTCCTTTGTATGCTCATTCCAGACTGAGAGGTTCTGGTGTTCTCTCAAGGAGTATTAAAAGAAACCATTGAGGAATAAAGCAGATCCGTGGTTGTGAGACACCTGAGGAGTTATAGGCCTTGGGGTGGAGGGTGCTCTGTCCTTGGCTTTGTGCTGCAGGCAGGATGCTGTAAGTAGTTTGGTCCTAGTGGACTGAATGGAGGAAACCGAGCTGCTTTGAAATGATGGGACAAAAAAACCATGTTTTATGTTCTGCTTAGGGTTCAATTACTTCTGCATCAATAAAGCAAGATAACATCTTCCTTTTGCAAAGCAGGTTTATAGCCAAATGTTATCAGCTTTATGTTGGTGTTTGTTTTGAGAGATGGGGGGATGAGACCTGTGTGATTTCTTTCTTCTAGGAGATGCATCCACAAGTCCTTCATTATCAAGAGCAACAGCAAGTAAAGAGTTAGATGAGCAGGCAAGAAAAAACATCTCTGGGAAGAACAGGGGAAAGAGGAAAGCAGATACCTCTTCCTCACAGGACAGTGAACTGGAGGTAAGTAGTAATCTTGTTTTCTATAGGTAGCATTGCAGAATAGTGTGGTGGTAAAAGTTCTCTCTTTCTTTCATTCTGTCTCTGTGGCAATTTTCCATCTGCCATTACTGAGAAGAATTTGTCTCCATCATCTTCTCAGTTCCCTTTTGATTAGTTGTGGTCTGCTTTTAGATCACCCTTAGTCTCCTCTTCGCTGAGGTAAACCATCACAGCTCCCTCAGCTTCTTCTCTAGGCTGCTGGCCATCTCAACAGCCTTTTGCTGGCTGCTCTGGTTTCCTCACGTAAGTCTTGAACAGGGGCTGCCATCTGGGGTTACCTTCCCAGTGCCAAGTAGAGTGAGACAGCACCTTCCTTCTATCAGCTAGGCACGCTTGGCAGTTCCTCTTATCACACAGAGAGTGCTGCTGGCTCATGCTGTACTTGCACCCTTCAGCTCCTCCCAGCTTGGACCCATACAAGGGGTTATTCTACCCCACATGCAGATTCTGCAGTTATTGAACTTCTAGTTCCTGTTGGTCCAGTTCTCCAGTTTATCGGAGTCCTTCTGAATGAAACTGCTATTCTTCATGACAGCTGATCCTACTTATTTCTCATAACAGAGATGTCTCTGATAAACACCAAAGTCATTTACTTGGTGCTCTCCAGATCACAGACATTGAACTCCCCTAGAAGGGCTCTAAAGTTCGTTAGCACTCTAAGGTTTTGCTTTTATAACTATAAAAGCAAGAAAAGCTTTTGGAAACAGTTTTGACCAAGAGAGCCTTACTCTTGAAGTGTGTTGGTGCTCTCTAGCAGTATATAAACTCTGTTGCAATAAGCTGAAAGTTTAATGTGTTGAGCCTGTGACATGAATACTGTTGTTCATATCTGTTAAAAGCATGCAGTAGCTAACCACAGAATTAACCCTAAAACTTGCTGCTTCATTGCAGCTCAGTGCTCGGAGTATCCCAGCTCTAACCTGATTTTATTCTCTACTCAGCGAGTGTTTCTCTGGGACCTGGATGAGACCATCATAATCTTCCATTCGCTTCTCACAGGGTCTTATGCTCAAAAATATGGCAAGGTAATAATTGTCTTCTCTGTGGAAGAAAAAGCGTGTCTGTCATGCAGAATTAAATGTTGATCTTTGCAAAAGGAACAGATCATGATAATTTGGTTGAAATGTATAAGGTGATACTTTTAACTTGTTGGGGAAAGAACACTGAATTTGGCTTTGCACAGAACTAGGACACAGGCGCCACAAACACTTCCCTTCTTACAAGTCTTTAAAAGTCAAACTGATGTTATCATCATTGGGAATCATTGAGGTCACAGCACATAGTGAAAGGAAGGACATTTTTTCCCTTAAAATATATTGAAGATTTTGTAAATGTTTTGTTTGTGTTGCCTTTGACAATGCAGCAGTCCCTGCTGTGCAGTGCTGCAGTGCTTTATTACATTTTGGGTCAAGGTATTAAATATTTAATATTAGGGAAATCGTGGTTTACACTGTTGAATGCAGATGGAATTACATCAGGCTTGACAGGCAGTGGAAACACTGTGCAATGTAACCGGTGGAAGAGTGATCCCAATTTACTCCTGCCTGTAACCACAGTGAATTTATCTTTTCTCTTTTTGCTTTGCCAGGACCCAACTATAGTGATTGGCTCAGGTCTGTCAATGGAGGAGATGATTTTTGAAGTGGCTGATACCCACTTGTTTTTCAATGACTTGGAGGTACGTGGCAAATGTTTTTGAAAGGCAAAGCTCCACATTACCTGGTTAGAGCTACACTGCACGCTTTGTGAGGGCTCTTGTGCTTCCCAGCCACTTAATGCTGAAGCATAAGAGTCTGCAAACCTGAAGTGGTTCTAGGCACAACCAAACCAGAGGTGGACTCATTTATCTGAGACAGGCATTCTGCAGATTTCTAGTGTCATGTGCTCTCGTAGCTCTCTGGTGGGTTTCTACTTGATCCTGTATAAATAAGAGGAGTGATTTCTGCTTTGTCTTCTGTTTGCGCACTGGACTGGTAAGCACCTTGCTTTCACAGACTGTGTTTTGAAAGGAAGAGCAGAGATGTGGGGAAAAAAATGACCTTGAGAATGTCAGATCTCGGGGCCTTTGACTAAGCCAAGGACAGAGCACAGCTTTTGCATCTCAGCCAGCATCTCAGGAGATTACACTGGCAGCATAACAAGTGTGAAGGACACACTTCCATAGGCATGCTGCACGTGAGAAGGTCCTACAGCACCTTACTTCTGTCTTTCCTGCAAGCTCTCTCTGCTGC
This sequence comes from Psittacus erithacus, assembly GCA_009867235.2. Classification (NCBI taxonomy): domain Eukaryota; kingdom Metazoa; phylum Chordata; class Aves; order Psittaciformes; family Psittacidae; genus Psittacus; species Psittacus erithacus. The sequence continues at coordinate 49,715 of WYDI02023776.1, read as the reverse complement.
CTCCCATTCCCATCCTGCCTCAGGGACTTCTGATCAACTCCCATCCTCTTTCATGCACAGTATTCTTTGCCAAATTAAATACATCTCACTGTTCCGCACCACTTCCACTGAAGGCTGAATATGAACAGTGAACAGTTAATTTTAGGTGCATCACTGATGCACATCATGGAAAAATGGTGGTTTTATTGATGCAAATAGAAACTTAAATGAAGTTTAAGTGACTGACTGCTTGCAGCTGTGAACTTTGCAAAGGTGGTAATGACAGTTACCTCTGCCCCAGGAAAAACAAAACACCCAAAACAGTCTTGGTTTAGATCACACTTTCTTTAACCTGCAAATTTCAGTATGTTTCTGGATTATGGCATGACTTTATTTCTTAAACAGGAGTGTGACCAGGTACACATAGAAGATGTGGCATCTGATGACAATGGCCAGGATTTAAGGTGGTGTATGACAAATGCCTGAAATGTATAGCTGATGCAGTCTGGTTTTTGTGGGGACTTCAAACCCAAATGAGGTTAGGGGAGGGAGGTCAGCATTGTGCAAGGGCTGAAACTTGGCAAATGGTGTTTGCTTGCTGGGGGATGTTTCTTTGAAGACCTGCAAAACATTAAGGCTTTCAGAATTATAATGCAAATTATATTGTCCACTGCTGAATGTTGCCTGTGTGCTCAGTGAGATGTGATGGAGAACCAACACTCCAAACCTCATGATCTTGACCTTCGATGGTCTCATATACGTCCATCTGTGAGCTGATTATGCAGGCTATCAGAGGGGTGAGGTTATGAGGTGTGAAAGCTGGATGGGCTCATCAAAAGGTCTGAGAAGTGCCTGTCTGTCAAGGAGAGAGAAATACAGGGCAAGTGGTGAAGCAGAGCTCCTCTTCGAGGTGCTTTTCTACCTGCTGTCATCAAGCCTACACTCCCCAGGAAAGCTGCAGTGATTCTGCTGCTGAGGCAGAACACATCTCAGATCTGCTTTTCTGAAATAGCAACTACAATTTCTCCACGGATGGCTTCAGTGGCTCAGGAAGTAACACAAACCACAGCTCCTCAGTTGGTGTCCAGGGAGGAGTGGACTGGATGAGAAAACTGGCCTTCCGCTATCGCAGGGTGCGAGAGATCTACGACAAGTACAAGACCAATGTTGGAGGTGAGTGTTCACCTGCACCAGTATCTGAGCACTCAATCTGTGGTGGCTTCTCCCATTGCCTTGCAACAGTCTCAGCTTTCAGGCGCCCTCAGTGCTGTTATTTACTGCAGAAGAAGCAGTTGAACTGTGGGCTGCCTCTTTCTGTGTTGGACTTGCCCACTCAGCTGTGAAAACCTGTGGTTCTTGCCTTCCAGGCCTTTTGAGCCCGCAGAAGAGAGAAGCTCTGCAGCGACTAAGGACTGATATAGAAGTGCTAACAGATTCCTGGCTAGAAACTGCATTAAAGTCCCTGCTACTCATACAGTCCAGGTAGGGCAACTGGAAACGTGTATATTGCTTTCTCAGCCCTTTCACTCTGATTTGTGTTCAGTGCTGTGTTGCAGCAGTGTCTGTGTGTAATACTGCTGCTGTTTGTCACAAGTACTGAGAAGCAGAAGGAGTGAGAGCAGGAATTCCACTGCTTGGGGTTTTTCTGCTGCATCATGTGTTGCTAGGATGATCCCCGTAATAGGACTGTGCTCACAGAATTCCATTTCTGACAGAGAATCTCTGGTTTAAACAAAAAGCAAACAAACCAAACCCACAAATCAAACCTCTTGAAGGCAGGACAGTGAAGCACGTGACACTTTGGGAAGCTGAGCAAGCTGCCCGGGGTGGCCCTTGGCACCACTGGCCATTGATGGGCTTTTACAAGTATTTTTCTTATTTCAGGAAAAACTGTGAGAACATCCTGATCACAACCACCCAGCTGGTGCCAGCTCTTGCCAAAGTTCTCCTCTATGGATTGGGAGAGGTGTTTCCCATTGAAAATATTTATAGTGCTACAAAAATAGGTAAGGGGTTGTGCTGGAGCCTGGCATGGAGGTGTCTGTTGTGAATTTTTATACAGGAAACACAGTTCCTGCAGCTGAGCAGCCCCCGTGGCTGCTGTGGTCCCTCTGGCCATGTAATAGTGATGGCTTCTGGCCTCACAAGCTGAACTGGGTGTTACCGGCTTCCCAGTTAGATGAGAATGTGTTTCTGTACTGGGAAGAAGGGACCTCTTCAGGCTTCTTCTATTCTCTGCCTGAGGCTCATGATAGTGGGATTCCTTTGGCAGGTAAAGAGAGCTGTTTTGAGAGGATTGTGTCACGATTTGGAAAGAAAGTCACCTATGTGGTGATTGGAGATGGGCGAGATGAAGAGGTGGCAGCTAAGCAGGTGAGTTTCTGACTCTGCAGAGCTGGGATGTGGGTCCATGCAAAGGGAAGTTTGCAGCTGTTTTCTGCAGGGACCTTCTTTCCAGGGCTGAGCTCTTCAGGCCAAGGGGAAACTTTGCCTTTGATGCAAGAGATCTCACTACGTTAAGAGGAGGAATTTTGTGGCTATTGGGGGTTTAAAGTTTCAGTTTTACTGTTGTTTAGGATTGATATAACATTGTCCCTGTAAGACTGTAACATGATGTAGCATGTCTTGATCATAGCACGCAGCTATTAGTTGGGATAATGCAGTTTCTCAGAAGCACAGAGGGAGTCTGTCATCAGCCAGATCAATACACAGCATCTGCCACTGGTCTGAGTGACAAACAAGGAGCAAATAGGTTGTTCAGTCCTGCTAACTAAAGGCAGTGAAGGGCACAGGTTGATGTCAGGGCTTCATCTCTGCAGGCTCCACATGCCTGCCACGTGCCAGAGTTGTCACTTCCCAGGAAAGGCTTTCCTGGGTAAAGCAGCAGCTGAGGTTTCCATCAGGAGTATGTCAAGCAGCTGATAGTGCTGATGCCTGTCATAAATAGATGCGCAGACAAGATTAGGCTTGAGATACACACCATGCAGCTGAGGTTCTTCCTGAACGTGGTGTGTCACAACCTTGTATTGCACAACTCTGCAGCTGAACCTTGCCTGCTTCCACCTCACTGTGAAATCACTCCAATAAACCTGCCTTTGTAATCTCTTACAGCACAACATGCCTTTCTGGAGGATCACAAACCACGCAGACCTCGTGTCCCTTCACCAAGCCCTTGAGCTAGACTTCCTGTAGGAAGCTGGAGCAAAGGTGTGACTGCAGCTCCTGCAAGCCCTCTCCATCACTGGGGAGGCAGAAACCTCGTACATTTGGGGACTCACTTTTCAGCTTGATGAAGAAAACATACCCAATGAGAACTGTGCAGCACAACACGGCCCCAAGGCATGAGCTCAGGGGCATGGGCCCTGCCAAGTACAGAGGTGTCCTGTGAGGAAGCTCTGGACTCAGCAGAGCTAGAGCTTGTCTGAAGAAGAGACTCACAGAAGCCAGCTGAGTTCCTTTAGCAGGTAGTCTCCAGAGGGAGAGGGTGATCCAACAGAAGTGCTTGCAGGAGCCTTCTCCCTTCTGTTCAGCTTAGTTGTAGAATCCAGGTAAACACAAAACCTTATTTTTATAGAGAAATCCTAATGGCAGAGCTGAACCTCCCTTGTTCCACGAAGCCAACGAGAGCTGTGGGCTTTTCATAGGAAATACTAATGAAAATGTCAAAAATACCTCTACTGCTGTGAAATGTGTCCTCTCTCCTTCCCTGGGTGTTCAGAGCAGTTAATTTATTACAATGTCCTTATGTTATTTCCTCAGTGTGGGATTACTGGAAAATAGAGAAGGGAATGTTCCTGGGATACATGGTTCCTTGTAGACGAAGGTCTTGGTGTTGAGTTGATCCTGGTGGCTTCCAGTCAATGTGTGCTCAAGCCTGTTAACCAGCAGGAGATACTGGATTCTATCTGTGACCCAGCCCATAGAACCCACAGGTTTTCCCTGAACAGGAAAACAACTGCCTGTGAACGTTAGCTACAGCACAGCACCGTTGCAGACTGCTCCGGTGGGAACAGAGTCCTCATCTGGACTAGGAATAGTTAGAGAGGACTGAATCCTCATGGACGTTACAAAGAAGGGAATGGTCATTAACCTTCACCTCCACTTTCCTGATTCCATTTGTGAGAGTAAGTTCCTTTTAGTAGAATCTGAGTCCATTTTCTTGTATTCTTCTTTGCATAACTACATAGTTAGAAACAAAACTCATGTTAAGAGGGACTTCATTTTGGAAGACACTGTGACTTGGCAGCCCGGAGCCCATTGGCTTTAGGAATGATGGCTCATTGAAAAGAGGCTGGGTCCATGCCCTGCAGTGCCAGGAAGCAGGAATTGTTCCAGATCAGGCTGAGTTCAGTGGTTACTGCGTCCTCCCTGTAGCTCGATGGCACCAAACCAGGCAGTGCCCGGGTTTCCTGCACAGAGACATCTGCTGTGTCCCACCACACCCCTCTGCTGAGCCCAAACCCCTCCAGACCTCCAGTCCCCCATGCAGCACCACCTGCCTGGGACACACAGGGTCAGGTCTGACCCCATGGCACTGCAGGGAGGGCGCTGACCCATGGGGCTGTACCACAGCCACAGGTGATGTGTTTGCTGCAGACCTTCCATGGCATTAATGACTGAGGAGTGATCTCCATCAGTGCTGGGGCCTGTCATGGAGATGTGCCTGGAGCCCAGGGGGTTTGGATCTCCGGTGCTCAGGGGCCACACACGGAGTTGTCAGTGTGGTTCAGGTGTCCCAACCTCCAGTTTTGCTTCCTGGATTTTAATCAGAGGAGATTCTTTCTCCAGGGTGGTCACAGGAGGTGGGAGAGGTTGGCTTTCCATCCAGCTCCTTGCTGGGTGTTGGCCTCGTGCTCTCATGTCAGGTGGATGCTCTGGGTCTGCATATTTCCCCAGGAACTCTGCTTCAGGACCATGCCCCTTGTCTATGACCTGCTGCCTGTGGGCAACCTGCCCTCTGGTCCCATTAGAAGCATCTTGAGGAGCCAGTTCCTGCTGTGGGTGTTACTGAGCAGCTGAGAGGAGGAGATGGAGCAGCCTGGGGCTGTGCTCGGTTGAGGAGAAACAGGACCCCGTGGGAGATGTTCTTCCATCTGTCAGACACAGCACGTGGGGAGCTCAGGTGTGTCACCACGGGCAGCCCATGTAGGTGTGTGCTGGGGTTCCACAGCAGCACAGACCCTGTGCAGAGCAAGGAGAGACGCTGCAGGGCTGCAGCTCCATTGCTGCTGGGTCCATAAAGAGCCCTGGGGGTCTCTGCCTCAGCCAGGGTGGATCCTGTGGGAAATGTGCTGTGCCAAGGAGCAGCCCCATTGCTCCCAGGATCTGAAACTACCAGAGGGTCAGGACTTACTCGCAGTCAGAGGCTGTGCTGGATCCTGCACACGCCTGCAGGTCCCCAGCCCAACCAGAGCTCTCCTGGAGCTGTCCCAACCTGCTGGGAGCACGCTGGCTCCCGTGGCTAAATTTTGGGACTAAACCCTGTGCCTTAACCTCCCACCACCCAGTTCCCTGGGGCCCACAGCAGGCTGCAGAGGGGGTGCTGGCCCCAGGGACCCCCCCAGCTGGCCTTTGGCTGCCTTTACTTCAAACGGCTTTAAGGGAATGCTAAGATTTCAGCAGGCTTTTCCCTGAGTGTGGAGTGGCTGCAGCCAGGGATGCTCCACACAGATTATTTATACACGTGTCCTTGAATGTATGTAAAGTCCTTGTCTAACCGGAGGCTGTTGGTATGTTCTGTGTTCATGTCTAATAAAGGCTGCCCTGGCTGAATTAAGGGTTCCCATCTTCTGTGGGGCTGGAGCAGCAGCTCTGTCCCTCTTGGTTTTCTTATCTCTGTGCTCTCCCTTTCCCCCTGACCTGGTGCCAAAGCCAGTGCAGGGGCGGCAGCGGGGCTGTGGCCACCCTGTGTGCTGCCGCCTCCCCTCCAGCTTCACCACTGAGGCTTAAGCCTCCTCACCCCGCTCTATTCGCTGCCTCCAGGGGTGAGCCGGGAGCAGCAGGACCCCAGTGCAGCCCCTGCTGTGCTCCCGGCCCCTCTGCAGCGGGAATGGGACGAGCCCTGGGCACCACTGGCTGCAGAGCTGTTGCCTGTTCATGGTCTGCAATGGGAACTGTCCTGTGAACTGGAAAACAAATAAAGTCTTTATTTTCTATAGTCACTGCTTCAGCTTCTTCTGTCCCCTGCACCCCCTGGGCTGGGCTCGGGGGCACCGACACCATTAAGAGGGGTTCCTGTGGGAGCCAGTGGTGGAGGCACCCAGAGATACCAGCTCCTGGGCTCTGCTGTGGTGCCTGCGGGGGCCTCACAGTGCCTGGATAGTCCTGCACGAACAACAGCAATGAGCCCTCCTCCTAACCACTGCTGCGGTGCCTGTGGCCTTGGCCTTGGGCTCATCTTGCCATAGGAGCAGTGGTGAAGGGAGCTGCTTCCCCCAGCCCTGCCCTGGTGTGGGGAGTCCCCTCCTGGGGCAGGGTCCTGCCGGGAGGGTGGGTGATGGGGAGCAGCCGGGATGTGCTGGGCCCTGCTCGGGTTGGGGCATGGAGCTGGAGGCAGCTCCAGAGGGGAAGCAGTGACCACATCACACCCCTATAGCTGACAACTGGCCATGGCCAGCTCCAGCCTGGCCATGGCATCAGAGCCATGGGCCAGGGAGCGGGAATGCAACAAAGGGACCCCGAGGTGTCTGTGCTAAGCCTACCTGCGGCCGCTATCCCTGCCTCCTGATGCCTTCCCTGTCCCTCCCTGAGCACAAAGATAACGGGCAGTCTTCGACCTCAGCAGCAAAGCAGGAGGAAGGTCCTGGTTGGGGACAGGGAGCTCAAGCAGGGACCACGCTTCCACAGCAGCAGCACACACAGAGCTCGCCATTGCTTTGCTTTTTGGGTTTTTTTGGAAAAAGCTAATAAATAGAAGGACAAGCTACAGAGCAGCACAGCCACACGGGCTGGACCCCCCAGCACCATGGCTGTCCCCAAGGGCACAGCCAGGGGAGATGTGGGACCCCTCGGGTGCTTGCACATCACCCCTTTTTCTGCCAGGTCCCTCCAGCTGCCAAAAACAGCCCCGGGGGAACATAGCCAGGAGCAGGATTAACAAATCAGCTCCTGGGCAAGCCACTCTGGAGGAACTGGCTTCAGGCAGCAGACTCAACAGCAGCAGCCCCATTCAGGAAGCGCTGCCCCACCGGCCAGGAGATGGAGAACTGGGTCTGGACCAGCCACTGCATCCGCCTGTTCACGAGGTCTGGCTCCGAGGGCGAGAGAAGCTCCATCCCACCGCTCGTCCCATTGGCATCCACCTCGTCAAAGCCGCCCTCCTCCTGTGCCCGCAGGCTGGGGTGCAGCCACTTGTAGTAGGTGACCCTCAGCGTCAGCCCCAGCAGGTAGCAGGGCAGGGCAGCAGAGACCACAGGGATGAGGTAGGAGTGCTCGTCAGAGGGGGCGCGGCACCAGAGCCAGGACAGGGCCAGCAGCGTGCTGTCTACCAGGATGAAGCTGTGGTAGATGATGCTGCGGTGCAGCGTCCTCCCCTGGGACACATTGAACCAGCTGAAGTAAAGGATCACAGCCACCATGGCCCGGTAGAGCTGCTCAGGGCCAGGCGACTCCATGAAGTCCGTGCCCTGCAGGCTGATCCAGAGGAACATGGCCAGCCACACGAGTGGGAAGTGCACAGCCAAGGCATAGGGCCAGAGCAGGGAAAAGAGGGCGACAGTCAGGATGCGAGGACAGATGAGGAAGAGGTTCCACAGAAAGTAGACGATGGAGGAACTCATGCTCAGCTCGTACTTGTCCTGCAAGAAGGAGCGCAGGGACTGGTGATAGTCCAGTAGAGACCAGGTCACACACAGGAACGCTGTGCAGAGCCCCAGTCCTGCAAGCACAGCAGTGCAGATGGTGAGGGCAGACTCGGGGGGGGGTCCAGCTCAGCTCAAGCCAACCCCATGCCTAGCATTGCTAAAATGAGCTTCCCACCAGCTCCAAAGCAGCTCCTGCAGTGGGTCAGAGCTGCAGCGCCTGCAGCTCTCAATGGTGGAGGCTGGAGCCTGGCCTCACCCAAGGGATGGGTGAGCAGCGATGGGACTGAGCGGTGCTGCAGAGCCTGGTCCCAGCCAGGGCAGCCCCCAGCACACACGGGCAGGCAATGAGTGCAGGCTCCTCTTTCACTGCAGTGACACTCACTCCTCACCTCAGCACCCTCAGAACACCTCCTCGGTGCTCTGCGCTTCCCCCTCTGCCCACATCCACATCCACACAGCATCCCCCTGCTCCCCAGCAGGCTCCCGACTTCTCCCCTGCAGGGCATGCAGGACAAGGACCACGGAGCTCCCTCAGCTTCAGTCCTGCCACCCCCAGCTCAGCCCATCCCGTCTGCCCCATCCACCCGCTCTGACCCCAAGCCTGCAGTCCCCCAGCCCTCTGCCCAGCCCCTCACCCTGGGAGGGCTCTGCTTTGTTGGTCTGCAGGATAACGTAGAGGAGCAGGGTGAGCTGCGGGGTGTTCTCCAGGAAGGTCTCGAAGAGGTGCAGCATGCTGATGTCGTGGCACAGGAAGGCCATGCGGCTCTGCTCCTCGCCGTCCGCCTCCTCCGCCCTGCACGCGTTCCAGCCCACCTTCAGCGCATGGAGGCACCTGCGTGGGGAGTGGGGCAGCGGTGAGGGGCTGCGGGGTGCGAGCGCTGCAGGCCCTAGAGGACAGCTCCAAACAGCCCCTTCCTGCCCAGACCCTTCCCGCTTCTTCCCAGGCAGCGGCCACTCGCAGCCGCAGAGCGGAGCTGAGCCGCTGAAGAGAGCATAGCGCTCGGCAGGAAGCGAGGCTCGGCGCAGCCCCTACGGCACAGCGGGAAAGGCCGGGATGGGACAGAGCTTCGGGGTGTTCCCCGCTCCCAGGCTCCGGCCCGGCAGCGGCACCGAGTACTGGAGCAGAGCGGCGCTTCGGGACGGGGAGGGAAAACCGCGCCAAGCGGGGACGGGCCGCACCGGGGACCTCCACCCCCATCCCCGGGTGTCCGGGGACCCCCCGGAAGGGGCGGGGAGCGGAGCGGTCCGGGGGATGTGGCGTGGGGCGGAGGACGCGGTACCTGAAGGGGAAGCCGAGCTGGAGGAGGTGGAGGGCAGCGAGCAGCGCCGGGGGCGCGGCGGGGCGCAGGGCGGGCGGGTCGGAGCGCAGCCAGAGCCAGCTGCAGGCCTGGGTGGCCACCGAGCCGGCGGCGCGCAGCGCCAGCACCAGCGCGGCCAGGCCGGGCCGCCCGCACCGCGCGTACCCCGCAGCCACCCACCCGTCCGCGCACACGTCCAGCGCCGCCGCCGCCGTCCCCGCGGCCGCCAGCGCGAGCTGCAGCGGCCCGAAGCCCCGCGCCATTAGCGGCACCGGCACCCGCAGCGCCCCGGGGCACGGCTCCGCCTCGCGCAGGCCCCTCCCGCACCACCGCCCGCCCCGCCCCGCCCAGCCCAGCCCAGCCCAGCCCGGCTCTGGGCGGTACCGGGGCAAACATCAGCCACGGCAGCGCCGCCCGGCCCCGCCGGCCGCGGTTGCTCCTGCGCCCTCTGGACACGGCACAAATGCACCCAGTGCGCTGCGGCTGCCCTGGCAGCACCCACCCTATTCACATGCCTGCCCTGCCACCCATGGCCCTGCCAACACTGCTCTGGAGGAGCAAAACACGGGCAGCTCAGGCAAGCTGCCTGTCACAGATAGCACAGATGTTCCTTCTCTGCCTTGCTGTCCTGCACCAGCGCTGTACTGGGGTCCTCGAGGTTCTTGAAGAAGCCAGCACAGCCCTGGTAAATCCCACGTGGTTCAGAGAAGGGGGTAAGGTCAGCGTGCAATGCTCAGCGGAAGGAAAAACCCAAGTGCGCACGAAGGGGAGAGCTGTTTATGCTCTGCAATTGGGGAAAAATACAATTTCAATTTAAAACTAATAACAATCAAGTTTCTTCTCCCAGAGCCTTACCTTGGGCACTGACAAGTGGAAGTCCCAGCCCAAGCTTGCTGAAGTTCATACTCTGGCAAAGGAAGAGCTAATCGCACCGCAGCCAAAGGTGAGGCAGCTGCTGTACAGGGCCACCAAAACACAACCTTCCCGGTTACCAGTTGTGGTCCTCCCTGAAGAGAAGTGGGTGCCAGTGTGAGCAACCCACCAGGAACACTTGGCAGGTCACAGCTCTCACCCCAAGGAGGTGAAGTCCATGGGTGATGCTGGTTGTCTTCTGATTCGTGAGCTCACCTTGGAAGTCCCAGTAGAGAGAGACTGGCTCCTGGTGCAGGTGAGCCTGGCACAAGACTTTGTGATGGTCGCTGCCCCTTCCTTGTACCTGAAGCTTTTCTGGACGATTTCAAATCAACATCACAGAACTTTTAGTGAAAGCCACAAACTCCATCTTGGTTTCCAGGTAGATTCTCAGTGCCAAAACATTCACAATTACCGATTCATATGCATCATCAGCTTGAGCTCTCTCCATTTCCCCTTCCTCTCAGTCACTGCAGCGCTTGCTGGGGACTGATGAGCCCTAAGAGCAAGCAGGAAAAGCAGAGCCAAATGTCAACAAGGGCGGAGGCAGAGCTACTGGTTCCAACGCATTCCTTGTATCGTGTAAAATCAAGCTCCATGATGGCACAGACGTGATCGACATGGCAGGACTCCTCACACAGGGCCAGATCATAGCTGACAGAGTTGAACTCATAGTACTGCTGCAGGGAGTGTGGATCTTGGGATATCCTCTCCAGCACTGTCTGCATGGAGTGCGCAGAGCCATCCGGGACCTGGAAGGCCTCTGTCAGCCGGTATTCTTCCTCCCATACTGGGAACTCTTCCTCCTTCAAGTTGGCACGAGTTAGGTTCAAGTAGTAAGTCACCATGTCCTGCAGAGGGAGAAAAACAGAACAAGGACAAATCAGGAGAGGATCGGTCCTGGAGTGAAACATGGGATGGGATGGGCCTCAGCCCTTCTTCCAGGGCCTGGGGGCAGCACCACACATGTGTGCTTCCCACAGGCAGAGCAAACCCCTGCCCAGCAAGGGCTGAGCTCCCTCCCAGCGGGGGCTTCCCACTGTAACTGAGGACAAACACCGCAGTGAGAGCCTCAGAGCTCACCACAAAGGTATCCTGTTTGTAGAGGGATGGCTCTTCTCTGCTCCACTTTTTCCTGCAAACATCGGGAAATTGACCCTGGCCTCTTATTTACTACCAGCCAGGGTTGGAGGAGTGGTACTGACTCAGGAAGGTCACTTTGTCAGCTGTGAACCAACTGAAGAATGAAGTTTCACAGCTTCTGTTCTCAGCCTCTGCCCTTTCTCTCCGCCTCACTACCTCCCTAGCCTTCCACAGCTTATTTTAGCATTCATGTCTTATGCCATAAATAGCATCTACAGAGCTGCTTCACCCATTGCAAAGACAGGCATGAACACCCCATCCTCTACAAATAAGAGACAAAGGGAGCAGAAGCTGCCTTATAATCCACCTCAATTCAGATCCATTACAAATGAATCCATTCAGCAAGTAGGGAGGCCCAAATAATTTTCTAGATGGTTAAAAGTTTTTGGAGGGGGTTTTGACAAGTGTGTGTCTTCCCAGAGCAGTTCTGCAATCCATGTTACCTGGGCAGTGAAGCAAGTGCCAAAGGAAACTAAAGACATGAAGAACATGACCAAACCTGCTCTGCACTGCCCCTGGGGAACTAGTCCCAGGCTGGCTGCGGTCACCCTGCCTTTACTCACTGATGCTCTTACTAAATCCTTGTGCTACTCAAGAGACAAGCATCTTAGCTGAGGTCCTCTCCCACACAGCTGCTTGGCTCCTGTAGTCCTGCCTGTTAAAACCATGCGGAGGAATTGAAGTACTGCCCTAGGACTGCGGTGTGCAGCATGTGGGATCCCCTACCAACACCTGAAGGGTGTCTGGGTCATAGTCGATCACCCGAATCCCAGGGTTGTTGGCTCCATTGTTCACTCCAGGCAACGTTGTTTTCCAGGGTGTCACTCCAGGCGCCAGGAACATGACATTGATTGGAGAACCTGAACAGAAGGGCAAAACAACCCATGAATGGGAGGACCTTGGGTTGTGCCACATACACCCTGTCGACACTGCAGTGAGCACCCTGCTGCAAACAGCAGCTCTGCCACCAGCCCGAGTCACACCACCACATACACAGAGATCAGCACATGGAATGGCACCAGGGACTGAACATGGGACTGCTGCAGCTGAGAGCTTTCCACTGCTGCTAAAGACTCATGCAGCGAGGGCTGAGGTGGAAGAGAACGACACTCAGCAAAGGAGACCAGAGCAGGACCTGTAACCCCAACAGACTCGTAACTGAACCCTTATGTTCTGGCTGATGTTCAAACCCCATCAACAGGGAGAAGGCAAGAAGCTGCAGGGCATTGAGGGGAAATGACAAAATCTGCTCTTCCCTATTTGGAGGAGGGCTGGAGGTGGAGATTAGAACCACCGTTGTCTCTTGTTGAGCAAAGCATTTCACAAGCCTTTTCTGGCTTCTCAGCTGCATTCAGCCTAACAGCCACTGAAAACTCCAACCAGAACCAGTACCTCTATCACTGTAAAACATCCGGAAGGTGTCCGTGTGGTGGTGCCCAAAGAACTGAGCAGCGATGACCCTGTGGTGCTTCTGCACCATTTGCAAGTATCGCTCATTAAAGCCACTCCGGAACCAGGCCTTGCCTCGCTTCTTCTCAAAGAAGCCAGGAGGGACGTGCCCCACAATGTACACCTACAAAGGCAAGAGCTGCACTGAATGCAAAGCCCACACATCCCACTGCCTTGCTGTGACTGCACAGAGGGGAGAGCTGGAGCAGGATGAGCATCCAGGTTGGGAGAAGCCCTGTACAAAGTTTACTGATTTCTTTCAATACCATTTCATCTGCTCTAGAGGCGTTGGTCAGTGTTTCCTCCAGCCACTGGAACTGCCCCGCAGGATCCTCCTCACCAGCGGTCTCATTGTTCTGATCATAGTACAGATTGGTGTTGAGGACAACCATTCGCCCCCTTGAGCCAGGCAGCTTCTCGCTGTAGAAACCTCCTGAAAGATGCAATCAAGAGGGCAAGAGCTGGAGCTCTAGTCACGCTGCTTGCTGTGACCCCAGATCCCTTTGTTTCCATCCCTCTCAGCTCCCCTTGGCAATAGCCACAGCAGAGTCACTATCTGGACACAGGGCCAGCAGTGCTGTGATCACTCCAGGATGAGGATTTGGAGCAACTCTTCCTCTCGTGTGCTCTTGTCATATCGATGCCTCTCAAGGTGAAGGGAGATCCAGCATGGGGACAGTGCGGCAGCAGCAGCTGGGCAGCTCAGGAAGCCACAGTGCTGCCAACACCAGCAAATTGCTTAGGAGATCTTTTTTCTTCCCACTGCATCCTTTGGAGGGACACTTGCCAGTAACTTGAGAAAATGAGTCACTGCTAAAGCATACATTTATTTTCTCTCAAGTGGGAGAACTCAGTGCCAGAAATCAGAATTGAGTTTGACCCTTCCTCTGCAAATACTATTTCCTCTATAATTACTATTTCAAATTACTAATTCCTCTATAAATACTATTGCTCTGAGCACAGAAGCAGGGAAAGCCATTCATGGTGTTCTCCTAACTACCCCTGCCCCCCAGAGTGCTGTCAACATCAGTTAGTGGTACCATACCTGCTCTGAAGAGAGGAATGGAAGCATTGTTCAGCCAGGGACGCCACAGTTCAGCTGTTTGGTTGTAGATCCTGTGGTCCCTCCCTGGAAACTGGTTCTTGGGATGGAAGTCATGATTGCCCATCGCCGCGTAGACTTTAGTATCTAGAGACAGAGAAAAGGAGGTGCAGAGGAATCCATGCTTGCTTCAGAGTTCCTCAGCACTAAAGCTCCCCCGAGGTACTCACAGGCTTGGGAAGAACAACCTGATTTGAGAGCTCTGCAAATAGCCACCTGGTTGCATTGCCTGCAAAGACCATCCCTCCTTGGGACTAGCCACCCTAGATCTATGGCTTTGCAGGTGAATCCACGAGCCTTCACCACCAATAATGCTCCTTCCCCCACTGCAGACACGGATTAATCTCAAAGAAATCTTGCAACCTTTTCTGTCCCAATGACTAATGACAGAAGTGTTTCTTTTCCTCTCTTCTGGGTTAACCTGAATCACTGAGCACGCACCAGACGCCTCAATTCAGACACGCCTCATGCCATACAGCAACCAGGAAGAGAACAAACAAGTCCCAGAAACCACAGCCCGTCCATGCCTTTCCCCTTCCCACCTCTGTCCTTTCTCCACCCTGGTAAGCTCTTCCCGTGAGACTCTGTATCCCTCTCCCTTCTCATCCCCTCAAATCCCACCTGGAAACGTCTCTCTTATAAGAGCAGTCAGATTCTCTATTATGTGCAGAACCTTTTCTTCTCCAAGCTTCTCATTTGGCACGTGAGGAGTATCATCTCTAGAAGAACAAAAGCACAGTCATTATCTGTGACTAACAGGGCATAAGCTTCATGTGATGAGCCAGACAGAGAAACTCGCTTACTTCTCTTTGTGCCTCCTAGAAAATAAAGGTTAATAGCTGAAGCTTATGGGGGCAGGAACCAGCACCATAGGGACTGGCCAAGGCACTAGAGCCTGTTTCCAAGGAATTATTCAAAGTGAAAATGGGCTCCATGTTATTCTACCTTGAAAACCTTATACACAAGCATAGGAAGCGGAGGCTCACTCTGCCTTGGTGCGCTTAATAGACACTAAGGCTGGCAAGAAATACTGCAAGATACAGCATTTTGTAATCTCAGGTCAGCACCTGATTGGCAATAGTGAGGCAAAGCTGCTTACACAGCTGTTTGAACAGCAGGACACCAACTCTCATTCAACTGAACCAAGGGAATGCCTCCAGTAGGGCGGGGGTCAAGGTCTACCTCAGAGTCTGCCTTCTCACTGACATGCTTATGGCATCTGCAGAAGACACTAGGCTGTGAACAAGCTCATCGAATGATGTCAAACAACGGGGTGAAATAGTCTGAAGGAAAAAGAAGACTAAACATAAAGCCATAAGGACCTATAACTACTTCTAAGTAGGAACGAGCACCTGCAGAGGCAGAAAACACAGAGTCAGGCAACAGCCCTGCAAACTGGGACTGCAGGTGACAGCAGATTACACAGGCTGATGTTGCACCGGTAGAGGAAAAGCAAACGTTACAAGACAGCATACAGACTCACAATAATTGCGCAAAATAAAGCTGTTACTGTCTGCAGGTGCTGCTAAGGCCTCCTGTGAAACAGGGTACCCACTTCTGGAGACCACACTGGAAGAACACATGAGGTTCTTCACACTTCTAAAGCAAAACAGCCCCTTGCTCAGACAAGTCTCCCGGGTGCCTTTGAGAAGCTGCTGGGGCAGCCGGGCAGAGAACCCCTTTCCAGCCCCGTCCCGTCCTCACCCGGTCCAGAGCACGAAGTCCGGGCGCTGCAGGAGGCTCCTCATGGCACGGACCGCGGAGGCGAGCAGGCGCCAGGGCGCATCGCAGAGGTAACTGCCCCAGGGCCCGGCGGCGGGCCCGGCGCGGGAGCCGCCCGAGGGGCACACCTGCCCGGCGCCCACCGCATGGTCGTAGTCGGGGTCCCAGTGGAGGTCGGTGACGTGCCAGAACCGCCCTGCCGCCGCCGGGACACGCCGAGGCTCAGCGGGGCGGGGGAGCTGCCCCCGGGCACCGCTCGGGACCCCCCGCCCGGCCTCACCTGAGAGAGCGGCGGCCATAGGGCAGAGCAGGAGGAGCGCGGCGCAACGCATGGCACAGCACACGGCAGCGCGGGGCCGAGCGGCGCGATCCTGCTCCGCTCCGCCTACCCGCAGCTCCCTCCCCTCCGCGCCGCCGGGCAGCGCCCGCACTCAACATGGCACCGGCCGCTTCCCAGCGGCCTCCCGCTATTGGAGGGCGCCCGAAGACGGAGCGCTGCGACTGGCTGCGGGCAGCGGAGCGGGGCTCGCACGCTGGGCGGGAGCCGGCGGTGCGCGGGACGGGAGGGCGGCCGCCGCCATGTGGAGCGGGCACGGTGCGGAGGGGGCAGCGTGGGGAGGGATCCCGGCCTTGACGGGGGGGAGGGGGGGGATCGGCCGGGGCGGTGCGGAGAGCCCGGGGCCGCCGGAGACGGGGGAGTCCAAGGCCGCCGCGCCCCGTGATGGCGGCGGGGATGCGATGTTAACCGCTACCCCTTCACGCGCTCCCTTTTCCTCGCTCAGGTACCTTCGACAGCGCGTACGGCAGCGCGGGCGCCGCGAGGCCCGCGGGCGGCTTCAGCTCCCCCGCCGGCGGCTTCAGCTCCCCCGCCGGCACCCAGGCGGAGAAGAAGCAGGTAGGCCGGGCCGGGGCCGGGGGCGCGGGGCGGGCGGTCCCCTCGGCGCTGACGGCCCCGCCGCCCCTTGCAGAGGATCCGCTCGCAGAACATCGTGCCCTGCACCGTGTCGCAGCTGCTGGCGGCAGAGCTGGTCGAGGAGACCTTCCGGATCGGAGAGGTGGAGATCTCCCAGGTGAGCCCCCGCGGCGGGCGGGTGGCCGGGCGGCGGGCCCCGGGGCTCCCTGGGTGAACAAAGGGCCCTGCTCCGCCGCAGGTCACCATCGTGGGAATCATCCGGCATGCGGAGAAAGCACCGACAAACATCCTGTACAAGGTGGACGACATGACGGCGGGCCCAATGGATGTCAGGCAGTGGGTTGACACTGATGTAAGTCCCAGATGTGTTACAAATGCACTTCTTTAAAAGCTTTTGGGAGCAGTGAAGGGAGGGAAGCTATGGGGTCAGGATGTCCCAAGTGGGAGGGGACCTGTGAGGATCATCATGTCCAATTCCTTGCTTCTCCCAGGACATCTAATCAAAAAGATGTAGTTTCTGAAGCGTTTTAGGGGTAACATGTCTCTGAAATCCACAGGCGATGCTGCGGTAGCAGAGATCACTGGTGCTGTACATGACTCTTCTGTTTTGTAATTCACATGTGATTCTGTGTTGAATCACTGTGTGTAGCTTATTAGAGTGTAGCAGCTGAAGCTGAACTGTTACTTCAGCTGAACTGAGAGATGTGTGCTCAGGACTCCTATGGAAATATAAAGAGAGTGAACAGAGATTGCGTAGAATCGTGGAGTGATTTGGGTTGAAAGGGGCTTTAAAGCACATCTGGTTCCACCCCCCTGCCATGGGGAGGGACACCTTCAAGGACAGCTGCCTTTGACTGCTGTCACATGTGTGGTGCACTCCAATGAACAAGTGTTTTGTTCTCTTTTATTTATGGCTATGTTTATCTAACTGCTCTTCCTGGACCTGGTGTTTGTGTTTGCTTGAGATAAGCCTCCTTTCCTAAGCCATCTATTAGGAAGTGTAACTATGAATGAGAAAACCCTTCCTTTCTCCTTTTCCTCTCCATCAGGAGGCAGGTAGCGAGAATGTGGTGGTACCTCCAGGAACTTACGTAAAAGTTGCTGGTCATCTTCGGTCTTTCCAGGTAAGATCATATCATCCATGTCTGGGTACCCAGGTCCTGAGGCTGGAGCAGTGGCCTGGGGACTGATGATCTGGCTCAGTGTTAGTGGGCTTCCTTTAGAATATCCACTTAATTGTGGTCTTTGCTCATCCTCCTCATTGCACTCCAATGAACAAGTATTTTGTTCTCTTTTATGTATGGCTATGTTTAGGTAACTGCTCTTACTAGACATGCCATTTGTGTTTGTCTCTACCACCGCCATCCCTGTTCTGACACTTTCATGCTGCTGTGGTGTTAATTTCTTTTCTTTGCTTTGTCTTTTTTCCTCCCGGAAAGAATAAGAAAAGTTTGGTGGCATTTAAGATCATGCCTCTGGAAAACATGAACGAGTTCACCACACACATGGTAGAGATTGTCAATGCGCATATGATCCTCAGAAGAAATCTTATGGTATGTACTTGAAGATCCTCATTTGCTCTTGGCCCTGACTGGGTCACTGGTTATCTCCCAGAGAGAGGGACCTCTTGGTTTATTGGGGAAGTTGTAGACCACTTGTGGGGCTGGAAAGCTTAAAGCTGGTGGAGCAGTGAAGGTGTAACAGGAATCCTGGCTTCCTTGGAGAGAGAGGTTGTGTTGCAGTCTGTTTCCAGAGGTTTCTTTGGGGAATCTATTTGTAATTACTAAAGTAACAGCGAGTCTTCTAGCCAGTCTCACCACAGCAGTTTTGCTCTTGTATTTCAGCCAGCATCAAAAGCACCTCAGTCGTTCGGCACTGGGATGGGTGATGTGGGGGGCTATGGAGGAGGTGGCAGCCTGCCAGTGAACGGGCTCACAGCGCACCAGACTCAGGTAGGTGCCAGCAGCTCCACAGTGGAGGCTGCTGCAGTGATGTAGGACAAAGCTCAGTGACTCTTTGAAGATGGATGGTTCTTCCCCAGCCTTGTTCTCCATCCATGATAGAGAAGCTCAGCTGTGTGCTAATGGTGGTTCTTGCTCTTCCAGGTGCTGAACTTGATTAAAAACTGCCCTGTCCCAGAAGGTATGAGTCTTCAAGAGCTGAAGGTTCAGCTCCACAACATGAGCATGTCAGCCATCAAGTAAGTCTATAGAAACGCAGGATGTTCTGGAAATCCAGGCAGTCTTTCCTGGAGTCAGGTTAAAGGAGGCAGGGAGGGAAATAGTGAGCAAACCCTGATCCTTACCTGTGGAACAGCGCTGGTAAGTTCAGATGTTCCCGGTAGGATGCAGTAGTGAGCTTAGAATGAGCCAATGGCACTTGAAGGGGGGATAAAGTGCTTTGCTCCCTTGTTTCCGGTGACAGTTCAGTAGCAAAGTAACAGTAGCTTCAGTGTCTCAGCAGTAGTTTCTCCTGTTCAAGGCCTACCTTACTCTCTGCACACTGCTCAAAGCTTGGGAATAGGCTGTTCCTGTTCTCCTTTGCTGTCTCTTAGAACTCCTTCCTGAGGCTTAGGAAACCTGTACATAATGTCCAATATCTTTCTGTGTTCTGGCCCCTTTGAAGCAGAGTGGTAGCTACTGCTTTTACATGGGATGTAACAGAGTGATAGCCTTCCCATCTGTGGCAGTCAGTCCAAGAGGTGCTGGGGGAGCATGTTGCCATAGCATTGGAGAAGTGCTCTGGACCTGCTGGGTTGTGGAGCAGCACTTGGACTGCTCACAACACAGAGGCACTGAGAACAGCTTTGGCAGATGCCAGAAGGGAACAGTGGGGATGCAAAATCGTTGAGAGAAGGGGGTTGATAAGAGCTAGTCAGCAATTGTTGGGTTGTTTTTTTCCTTCAAGGCAAGCTGTTGAATTCCTTAGCAGCGAGGGACACATCTACTCCACTGTGGATGATGATCACTACAAGTCAACGGATGCTGAGTGAAGCTACTTCCAGCTGGATTTAGTTCTAAACAAGTGCTTGTCCGTGTTTCAAGTTACTCTGCTGAGCTTTGTAACATGGAAGGTGGTCTTTGCCCTTTCTAGCTTCTGAAAGTCCCAGTTATTCTGAGTACCTCCTTCTTGGAATTCAAGGATAAGCAGAACGTGTAGGAGTCTATTAAGTGGAGTCAATTATATGCTGTGACTGAAAGCATGGACAGATATGGGAAGACTGAACTCCTCAAAGCTTCGGAGCCTTCAGTTTGTATTTGACTCCTTAGAAGATGCCTGTGTTAGAAAGAGCCTCTTTCAAATCTTGTCCTGTCTTTTGTTTCTAGAGCTGTTTCTCCTGACTCAGCTTTCATTCCATTTCCTTCACAAAGTGGGTAGCCCAGAGTAAGAGTCCAGTGATGTACAGCAATCATGATTAGATTTTTCACTGGTTTACTTTATGCATTTAAATCTATATTTGTACTATGAGGTGATCTGGTTACAAGAGCTTTTGAATGTTTCCAATAAACCTAACTTGGGTAGCCTTTTCTGCATGTGGCTCCAGAGGCTTTTCTTCCCTAAAGAACACTGTCTGCTGTGACAGAACCTACCCACATGGGTAAAACCCAGCTCCTGCTTTCAGAGTTTCTTTACCTATAGTTCTTTTTTCCTTAGCTTTTATAGTAAATGGCTTTAAAGTAAATGTCTGGACAAATAATTTTGTAGTACTAGTGAAGAAAGCGCCACTTATCAGTGTTACAAATACAGCCAGGATCATTTCTGCCCCAAAGGCGCTTTAGCTGAAGGTCAAATTAATTGCATCGTATGGAACAGGTTTTTCTTCTTTATTTTTGAAGCATAACATTAAGTCAGGAACCAGCAGGACTCTTGCTGATGATGTGTCGGGGTGGAGATAACGGGGTGCCCAGAGAAGCTGTGACTGCTCCATCCCTGGCAGTGCTCAAGGCCAGGTTGGATGGGAGTTGAGCCAAGTTGGAATGAATGAGCTCCTCTCTGCAGCGCTGGGATTCTGCCCTAGGCACTGAGTGGGGAATAACTGAAAAATCAAAGCTCTCCACTGGGGGAGGGGGAGAAACCCAACAATTTGATCTGAAGTGAAATCTACGATTTATTTTCCAGCTCTGATTGGAAAGGAGCACAGTATATGATACAGGAGTGACACCCCTGCCTGCTTTCAGTATAAAGCTCTCCCCTCATCAGCTGCTCTTCTCCATTAATGCACATCAGGACCATGAGGTCTTTGCCTCTTCCCTGGGGCTTTTGCCAAATTTTCAGGGAAAGAAAAGTTGAACTTTAGTCCTTATTTGGTTTTCAGGTCATTTTTACATCCAATGCCATGAGCGCAGCTCATTGGCTCCTTTGTAGGTGCCAAGACCCTGAAAGAGTGTCACAAGCACGAGCAGGAAGGGGCTCCACAGGACAGACACTGCTTCCAGCTCCAAGTGCAGTTCAACATGGATGAGAAAACCAGCAAAACCTAAAGCCACAGCATTTTTTGCAGTGTTTCTACAACCTTGGTGCAGAAATCAGGCCGGAGGGAGAAGCAGCTTTGGCTGCACTTGTGAAAAATGCAGCTTCTGCCTTAGAGAAGTGGGTTTCTGACAGGCAACTGCAAAACCATGGCGCTGGGTGCACTGAGCCGCAGCTGGGGCACAGCTTGCACTGTGTGAAGGGCCTTGTCATGATTCCGCCTCTCCCCATGTGCCAAACAGAGGTGCTGGCCCCATGGCGTGTCTGCCTGGAAGCACCCCCTAATCCCAGCACAGGCTCCCTGTCAGCACAGCGGAGCAGAGCAAGGTCCATGTCCCAGGGCCTGTGCTGGCATCTCAGTGACCACCCAGCACTGTGCTGCTCTGGTGCTGTTGGAGAGCTCCCACAGGTGATAGGCAAGGTACACAGCATAACAGGGGAATTCATTCTGTGTCCGGGGCTGGTCCATGCAGGCTGCCTGCCTTTGAGGAACGTGGGCACTCTTCTGCAGGACTGAGACCACTGGGGGTTCTGTTGTGCATCCTCAGGGCTGGATTTAGCCTCTGCAAGCAACCAGTGTCACACAGCGTCTCAGTGGTTGGAGGCTCAGTGGTTTTCACAAACTGGAGGACTAGAAGGGGAAAATTGGCTGCATTTTGTGCACTGCCTTTTGGATGGTGTCGTCGATGGTTTCATAACCATGTTCAGAGCTGTCGCTCCCCATGTCTGCAAGGGAAGTGTGAGCAGAGCCTGTGGACACGCATCTCCACAGCAGAAACCCCATGGGGGACACCCCGACCTGCTCTGCCGGGTGCTGACCTGCCGTGTCCCAGCCAGGCTATCCCCATCACACATTTCCCATGTACCATCCTGCCCTGCTGGGGCCAGACAGAGCGATGGCGCTGTGGAACAGGTCTGGGGGGAACCACTGTGAAGGAAGCAAAGGGCTGTGTCCGAACATCCCTCATCCTTTACAGACACACAGGCACCTCCATCCTGGCTCACCTCTGGGCTTTCAGACCCCCCTCGCCCCCAGTGCAAACATCACATCCTGGCTGTGCTCAGTGTGTCAGCAGAGGGGAGTCAGCGGCTTTGGACTGCGGGTCATTACAGCAGCAGCAGCCATGAGAAAAGCAAAGCCAAATTCCCATGTCTCCAGGACAGAAGAAACAGCCCCATCCCTCAACAAAGCATCCAACCACTGTCCCCACAGCCACCAGCTCCACAGGTTCTGAGAGCTGCTGCTCCTTATTAGCTTTCTGTAAGGGTTTTCCCTCAGCTTACCCTGTGAGTCACACTGCCCTGAAGCTGCAGGCTAGGAGGGGGAGCAGGATGGGACAGTGTGGAAATGAAACTCGGAGATGCAGGAAGAGAAGTCTTTCTGCTCTGCCTCCAGCTGCAGAAGTAGCTGCACTGACTGGAATTGGTGTTTCCCACCATTTGGTACAGGCTGAAGCAATCTGATTGACAGGGAGTGCAGGCACATTGAGACTCCCCCTGCACAAGGCACCTACAGCACGCCACGCAGGGTGTCACAGCAGCAGGGACATCTAGAGAACTTCAGGACAAACTGACACTTGGAGCTGGACTATCCTTACCACCAGGGCAAGTGAGACAGGTCAAGGTCTTGACAACCTACAAGGATGGAGCAGAGGGTGAGAGGTCAGCTCTGAAGCCCCTGGCTCCTGCCTGAAAGAGGCTTCTAGGAGCAAGTCACCAGGCTGCTGAGCTCCAGCAGCTAAGAGCCAGGGATGGGCCATGGAGAATGAGAGCCAAGGTGGAAGCAGCATCTCTGCAGGGATGGGAAAGAGCTGCAAGAGGAGGGGAGTGAGGAGAGGCATGAAGACAGCTCACTGCAGGCCGTAAGGCTGAGCTTTGGAGGCAGCAATGCCTATGTTCCTCTGCTAAGAGCTTAGCCTTAAGCCCGAGTTCATCAGGGGATGAGTCAGGGAGGCTGCTGCTTTGCAGGGCTTTGTGAGGTTTGGGATGCCTGTGGAACAGCAGAGAAGCTGTAGGAGGAAGAGGCAGCAAACCTGTCCAATCCTTGAGCTGAGGAAGGGCTGGGATGTTTTCACTTCCTCCTGCTCGATGCCAGGCGGGTGCCCTCAAGGGCAGGGCCAGTGAAGCCCTCAGAACTGCGGCTTCAGTTCTAATGCTCGGTGAAACCAGCCCGGCCTCTTCCATGAAAAGCCCTCAGTTCCCCACAGCAGCGCTCCCCACACGCTGTGGGAAGACCTTTCCTTTCCCATGAGTGGTTTTGTGTGTTACCCTGGTGAGGCTCTAACAAGGGTGATGAGGATGGACAGCAGCAGGAGCAGGGGACTTACGTCAGAAGAAGTTGCTCATGCAGTGAGCCAGGAAACGACGGTATTGCCTTTCCCACCCCCGGTTGTGCATTTGCGTGAGAGGAGCAGAACACACCTAACATTAACACCAAGGACAAGCAGAGGTGAAAAGTCTGTTGGAAAGGGTTTGCAGAAATTCAGATGCTCAACTAGGTACAAGTGATGGCCTTGACCACGATTCTGGGCAGCAGCAGCCAACTCCAAAGCCTGCACCTTGGTATAACTGGTTGTGTTCTGCACACTGAGTAACTGAGATAACGTTAGTAAGAGATAACAAGAAAAATATAAACCCTCTCCAACAGATGGGCCCAGTGGCAGCAAATGAGGAAAATGCTAGCTAGAAACTCACTGGTCAGAAGGCTAGTATCAGCCTCACTTTTTGCCTTTTGCAAAAGACAGGCCAGGCAGAAGTAGCCCTTTTAC
The DNA here is from genome assembly GCA_009867235.2 of Psittacus erithacus. NCBI lineage: Eukaryota > Metazoa > Chordata > Aves > Psittaciformes > Psittacidae > Psittacus > Psittacus erithacus. The sequence continues at coordinate 26,157 of WYDI02023776.1, read as the reverse complement.
TAGAGACTGCTTATTCATGGAATTGGTTATTTCCCTCCCTTCTTCCATCCCCCCCAAAAACAAACCCCAAACCCCATCACCCAAGAAGAAGCAATTGGCACACAGCAAACAATTCATGTAAGTCACATGAAGCTGCTCCTTGGCTGATGGCTCGGCAGGAACAAGGGAAGAGCAATTAAGTTCTGTGGGTGAGGGAAGCTCTTGCTGCAGTGCAACAGCGTGGCTGCAGCATTTCTGCACTGCTGCCTCTTGAGTGATTTGAAGCACTTGGTGCGATCAGAGGCACGCACACTCTGGCTGCTCACTCACCTGCTCTGCGCTGGAAGCTTTTCCTGCTCTCCTAAAAGGCCCCAGGGAAAAGTCACCTCTCCAAGAAGTCCTTGTTTCAGGCATGTCTCTAACACATGGGTACCTTATTGCACAGCACACTGGGAACAGAACAATTTGCGTCAGTGCATTACTAGCTCCTGGGATACCTGCCAGGCGCTGCAGCCTTGTAAACCCAAGATTGAAGAGGGGTTACAATGACAATCCAGGTAATGCTGCAAAGACAAATGGGCCTGGAAAACACTACCACTACTCTAGCTCAGTCTTTTATTTAGCTGCAGACTTTACCTCTTTGTTCCCATCTCTGTATTCCACATTGCAGAGTGCTTTAGATTATCATGCAAGCAGACTCCTTTCCTTTAACACAGGAAATTAATTGCTAACCACACCAACACTTAAAACATCAGATCACAAAGCTAACTATTTGACCTGTACCAACTATTTTTACCTATGGCACATCAGCAGTTTGCACGTCTTGTGAAGATTCAGCCTCCTGCTGACACAGTAACAAAAATGAAACTGCCCAGCGGATATTGCTGCATTGAGAAGTACTCATCTATAGCCTAAATATCTCAACCCTACACTGCAGGCACCTTTAACCAGGTCCAGTTTACTGTTTTTCACTGCAGCTCTCCCCAGTGAGTCTGGGACAAGCTGCAGACCCAATGTGACAAAGAACAGTGCATTTAGATCCAAGGCTCCTCTGTACGCTAGAGGCAGCAAGCTGGGCAATCAGAAGAGCAAAGCTGGGCTCTAAAGAGTAACTTTTGTGGAGGGAGCATTATGCCAGAAGGTGGTAGAACTTCACTCAGAAAACAAAGGCAACTGCTGTTTAAAATCCACTTCTAAGTCTCCCTCTTGTGCACTGCAGCACCAGGCAGCAAAACAGGTCATGGGCAGAGGAGCTAGAGCAGCTTGGAGCTGCAGCCTCAGCCAGCCACATGAACAAGACCTACAGTGACAGCAGCACTTGGCCGCGGCACAAATCCATCCATAAGCCACAGAATAAAGGTACAGCCTCAGCTGCGGAAGTGCAGGCTGCGAACAAACACACTACACTCTCCAAACTGGCAAAATCTGCATTTAATTTACAACATAGTAAAGGTTACAGGTAAAAAGCTCAACAGAAAGTGTGAAAAGGCCTATTACATATTACACAAGTGTACAAACATCTGTACAAAGCCCCGAAATGTTACACTGTCCCCTCCTGCAACAGCTGTGTCACCTAAGCTCTAAAATAATGGAGCTTGTTCAAACCCAGAGAGGAGAGGAGCTTGAAAAGCAATGAGCAGTAAAGCTTCCCTTTTCAAGAAACACCTTGCAGAGCCACTTGCAAAGAACAAAACAAAAACCATCCCCCCAAAAAGAAAAACCGAACCAAAACCAGAAGAAAACCTGGTCAACTTTTACTTGCCCTAACTAGTCTTACCCTAGAGTTGCCTTCATAAAGCAGACTGGCTGGAAAAAGACAATTCTATGTACCAGGAAGAAGCAAAACTAAAGGGAGAAAGATTCTCAGAGTCCACATGGAGTGTCTGGAAGCAGAACGTCTTCAGGACTGAATCATAGTCAAACACAGCAGCACAACTATCCTGGGGAGGTCCTGTGTTCACTCATCTAACAGCCTGAGCTAGATGGTGCAGGGAGGGGGACAAACCAGTCTCTAAAGCCATCACTCTTGGGAACAGGGTAGCTCCCAGCTCATTTTTAGCTCAGGAACATGATAGCAATCACTCTGCAGACGCAGAAGTCACACTGATTTTGGAGCATGTGTCCAAACCAGGTTGCATGCACGCAGCACACCAGAGGCATTGTCACGTTGCTCCAGCAACCACTAGATGAGCACACCTCAACTTGGCCAGGTAGCCACAGTACCGCACGGAATGAAGAGCTGGGCAAAAGGCTGTCATTGTGGTGCATGTCTCCTGGAGAAATCCCCAGAGGAATGTCACCACAAAGCTGAACTGCACTATCCAATGTAAAAAAAAAGTCCAGGCAAAACAGAGCTCTGACCTTACCTGGTATAAACAAAAGATACTGTGTCTGAATACATGTGAATCAGAAGGTGAAATCTAAACTTGAGGATTTGAAGTGCCAGAGCAACAATCCAAATCAAGCTTATTTTATTCAACAGGACAAAGTGATGAAGTAGTCAAAAAAATGTAGTATGATGAAACCAACTTGTGCACTGCTTTATTCAAGGTGAGGCAGATTCTCTACCCAGAACTGATATTCTAGCCCCAAGTAGCACTGTGTTCTCATTCCTTGTTACTAGCAGCCAAAACAGCAGATTGTGGTGTTAGTTCTTAAATATGCTGATGGCTGCTTATTTTGTGTCTCTTCTTGCACCTCACACGTGCTCTAAGCTCACAACTTCCATTTGCAAATACAAATGCAACTATTTAAGTTAAAAGGGCCACCAAGTTTAAAAGAAACTGGTTTCCTGTGTGTTAACTCCACCTTAAGTGATCACAGGGGTGAGATCAACCTGACCTGGTTATTTATAAGGCATCATCCACCCACCTTTCAAATGCTCTGAGGCTTCCAATGCCCGGTAGCACCAACACAAGCTCCCATCCATACAGGTGTGCACCCCTTTAGTCCTCCAAACACCAGAATCCTGGGCCACAGCTTGGGAAATCCATCTATTTTTGTCCATTAACTCCATGTTCTCATGAACTAATGGGATGCTGTAGTGTTTGAGGTGGAAAAAACCCCAAAGCTGTAGCCAAACTAAAGTAATACAAAAAAACCTCCAACAATGTTCCACACATTGGTGGGTTTGGAAAATGCACAAAATAAAAGCTGACCTATATTTTGCAAGTTTTAGAACTCCTATTAATGGGATTTCGAAAGGCTTGGCCCCACAACCATTCACTTCTGGTAGAGCTGACCTGCTACACGCAAACCCAGCGGCAACAACACGACTTGCACTGAGCACACCGCCTCCAAACATGGATTTGCAGGGTCATGCCATAAATGTGTGCCATTAAGTTGTGTGATGCTGCCCCTTCAACCTCTGGATCAAAAGTGAGAGTAAAGACCTCTCGGGACAGTAATGGCTAAGAAAAGGCTGCCAGATATTTTTGTTCAAAAGGAGATGGGAGCTGTAATTCTTTTTTTCCTTTAACAGACATATAAAAACATTTGAAGACAGATCTTTAAAGGATGTTTCACTTCTTCAATCTTGGTATTACATCTGGTTAGGACACTGAAATCTTAAAAAGACAATACTGCACATCAACAGTTTCTGGAGTTCATGACTCCCACCCTCACTCCACAAACTCCAGCTCAGATCAGCAGGGAAGGGGTTGGCTTCTTGCCTGGCCACGCCTCCTTTGCATATTTCTTCTTCTTGGGTTCATTCACAGCTTCAGGATTAAAGACAGCAGGGTTTGGAGCTGGGTTCATGTTGACTGTTGAGGGCACAACAGGAGTCAAGTCCACATCTGGGGCAAGATTGGGGTAGGGCATTGGCAGGCCACCAATGAGTGCTGTCCCATGGCCACCGTGCGACTGGGACCCTGCCTCATTGTGGGTTGGAGGTAGACCCCCATACAATCCTCCACTGTAGGGGAAGTTTTGCATCCGTCGTGATGCAGAATCATCTGTGGTCAGGGAGCCTGCATTCTCCAACCGCTTCTTCTGGAGATGAAAGTATTTAAAGCATTAGTCAGAATACGTGAAATAAGCAAGTTGTAGAAACTGGCCCCAAAAAGGCACCTTGACCAGGCACGCAAAGTGGTTATGGACCACATCCCAGCAGATTTCTTCTGCGTTTCTCTGAAAACCACTTAATAATAAACTCTTAAAGGTGCATAATGCAGGAAGGGGTGACAGAAGCTGAACTTAAGATCAGGTCTGAGCACTTCTTTACCTCCTGTACACACCTGGCAGTCTTGAGCTTGTCCTAAACACAAGACTGAGGAGGTCTTTAGTCAGCAACACAGACCCTCCTCCCTCCCAGTAACAAACTGCAACTTCTAGATCACTTGGGTTACTTTGTCTAGCTTCTGATCATCTGGATCTCCTGCAGCCTGGGGTTTATGTAGAATTATCCTTTTCCACACACATTATTTCATGCATACCAGCAACAAGTGAAGTTGCTATCACACTGTTGCTTAGCTACCCTGAAGCTTTACAAATATTCAAGTTAAATATAGCACAAGCAACACTTTCGTCTTGGAGCAAAGTCTAAACCCTGCTAGTTCTAGTAGACAAGCTTAGGAAATCTTCAGCACTTACAGGATTTAAACAAACAACCTCTCACTTTTACTGTCTATTTTCCACACTTCCCATAATTTTAACCAATGCCTAGAACCATGGTACTGGAATTCTGGGAAGTGTTCCTTTTTGCGAGGGAAAAAATATTGCCATTGCTCCCATGTGTTATTAAAGAGCAAAAGCTGGATTTGAAGGGAAATGGTCAAATCTACTAAAAAGACTACAATCGTGAAAAACATGAACATGACTTGCTGACAATAAAACACTTTTCATCACAGAACACTATGTTCTTAAGGTGTAAGTCATAAAATGAGTTCATGTAATCAATCATGAGTTCATCAATGTTATGCATTCGTCAGAAAACTGAGTTACTCTGTACCTTAACAGGGACTACTGCTGTCTGTACCATGTTCCTGAAACGTCCAACAGAAGGGTCCACATCCTCTGCAAAAGCAAGAACAGAGATGCCTTCAGTAAGAATACAGGAAGAGACAGAGCACAGATCAGGTGAAGGAGCTTATATGAGGAACTGGTACATGGACCTTCTCCAATCAGTCCTCTAGTGGTGCTCAGGAAGCACAAGCATGCCCAGACGAAGACAGGAGCCAGGAGGACACCTAGTGGCTTTGGCTCCAGGTGGGCTCACCAGATATGCTGGTAAGAAAAGCTTCCAACTCCCATGGAGAACAGGGAAGTGAACATATGGATGGGTGGCTTTCACTGATCACACTGGAGTTCTGGGCTGAAGGCTGCAGCTGACAAGCCCCTGCACATGCTCAAAGGCACAGCAGCCATCCCAGAAGTCCTTGGGGGAACCCTGAAGGAGGAGTTGAAGGAATTCAAGGTACAGGCTCCAAAAATCTGAAATATTATCCTTTTTGTAATGCAGAAGACTGCTGTTTACATTAGGATGTTCTGAGCACTGAACCGCATAACCTTCTAAATCAAAATGTTTTTTCTGGCTGGTGTTAAATTAAGTCAAAGACTTAAGTGAGACATGTGGCAGCTTTTCCAAAATAGCAGATCCCAAATATTGACTGCCAAATTTCTCTTCTTATCCATATGTAGCCAGAAGGAATCCCTACAAGAACACTGGAAAGGAGGCCTGAAGGGCATCAACTAAAGACTAAAGCAAACTACTTACCTGGATTGATGATTTCATCATCATCACTGAATGTCACTCTGGAGTTCTTCCGTTTTCTCTTCGGTCTCTGAATATCCAAGTTCCCTTCCTCAATGGTTAGCGTGGAAATTCTTTTGTTGTGGGCTGTATTAAACTCTGTCAGGTTCTAATGATAAATATGGAGACGAAATAGTTTAAGTAACTTATGTATGAAGTTTCATTTAACCATGTGATTGTGCATATCAGAAAACCACAGCACACTGTTTAGACTTTAGAACCATAGGAAGAAAGAGTGCTCCAGTGCTGCAACAGGCTGCTCAGAAAGGTTATGGTCTCTGCCTGCAGATACTCAGAACATGACTGACCATGATCCTGGGGCAACCTGCTGCAGGCGACCTTGCTTAGCCTGAGAACTGGACTAGATAATCCTGAGAGTTTCTTTCCAACCTCAACAATCCTGTGAATGCCACATATGCTGCTTTTTCCTTCTTCACTAGTTAACTGCAGGAAACAGGGCAGCATTCAGTTACTCAGAAATGGGGAGCTGTGGGAAATCATCCTTGATCTGGGGTAGCTGGGGAGTGTGTAACTCCCTGGAGAGCCGTTGTGAGCAGACCACTGGAAGAGGATTATTAGGTCAGTTGATTCTGGGAAGCTGCATGATCACAGCAGAATGAGACACTTTGTGTGTATCTGCCAGCAGAAGACACTTTAGACCACCTTCAAGGCCAAGAAATGAAGAACCTGAACCTAAGCAAACAAAAGGGGAATGCTATTTGTTTAGCTAAAAACATCATCTAGGTACAGCATGACACTGCACTCACGTCAAGTTCTGTCTCCTCCTCTGGCAGGCCCAGCAAGCCCTTGAGCTCTTCATCTTCGCTACCCATTTTCTCGTCTCCCTTAACTGCCGATGGAAGTGTCTGAGGCTTCTCCCGCAGTGTGTATGCCCGTGTAGAAGCACCAAATGAAACCGTGGAGTCAATGGGTATCTGTTGGGGTTTGTGAGGTTCCAAACGGATATGACCCAAGAATGTGCCATGTGCTGAGAACATCCAAATGCAAAATAGTCTGTCAGTCATCAGCTTGGGCTCAAAATATTCAAGTTCAAGTCTTGAGAAGTTCAGAAACTACATGGTTGCTCCAAGATACAAGTCCCTGAGGTACTCTGAAAACATAAGCTATGTACATATCACCCACCATCTCATGAACTAAGATAACACACATGAGAAGTCCTCGAAAAGTCATGAAAATAAAGTACAAACACCATTTACTTTTTGGATTCTTGTAGGTCCCAATGTACCATGTCTGGAATCAGTACCTCAGCGGAAAAAACAGGTTTTAGATCTTGGGAAACCACCCTCAGTGGAGAAAGCTTCATGAAATTTTGAAGGGAAGGCCAAGTCACTTTCTTCTTCTCCCTTAGCCTCTTAAGAGTCTAGAAATGTTCTTTTAAAAACCAAGTGAAGCAGATGTAAGCTCACTGGAGTAATCACTTCTTTGCTCCAAACCCATTACAATCTTTCCCTACGATGCTATTTCAGAGTACAGTCATCTATCCACACAGTGAAACTACAACAAAGGAAAAACTGTCTCAGATTCAGGAATGCTTAAGCACTGAAATATTGTGCTTCTATCTGGCTAAATGTCACACTACTTACTGCTGTTTAGATCTATGAGGAAAACCCTCTTGAGATGCTTGTGATAGACCAAGGCAGCATGGACCCGAGAGCATGACTGGTGGTCAATGGTAAAATCGCACAGATCTGGATTTCTCCCAAAGAGATAGTATTTCTTCTCATCAATGATGAGTTTCTGAGGTGGAATATCAAACAAAGAAGTGTATTAGACTCCTATCACCTTGTGGATCTTCCTGAAAAAATTCAAGAACATGAATAAACAGAGCAAATTCTAAACAAAGCATCAACAGCTCATCAATATTTCAGTTCTGTCTGACACTTAAATACAGAAACTCACAATCTTCTCTTTGTAAAATCAGAGCAGCTGAATATGGAAAAGGCCCAGTGTTCTCAGCTTCCAAAGCACACTTTTGCTGCATTAGTCTTCTGCTGCTGTACTGGACTGAATCAATTTGCCTTCAGGGAGATGCATATCCCAGCAAAGGGCTGATATAGGCACTAGGACTGTGCGATGAGGAAGGATCTCCCACTCTGGCAGTAGAATTCATGTCACTCAGTTGTTAGCTCCTAGTTTTGCCCAGCTAGAAAGACTCAATGTGCCAGACCAGTTACAGGTAGCTGGTTTGGGGGTTTTTCAAACTATCAGAAAGACTGACACTATGAGCACCTAAACAGTCCCTTATTTGGTAGCACTATAAAGTTATGCAGAAAATGAGACAGCTTGGAATAAGACACAGTATTTCTATTCCTCTGCCTTATCTCCAAGCAAGAAAAGCACATGAACTTCATTTTCTGCAACATTTTCTTAAAGCTCCTTCAGCTCCAAGCCCTGTCACAGGCAGGGACACCTTCCACTAGAGCAGCTTGCTCCAAGCCGTGTCCAACCTGGTCTTGAACACTGCCAGGGATGGGGCAGCCACAGCTTCTCTGGGCACCCTGTGACAGCACCTCAGCACCCTCACAGGGAAGAGCTTCTGCCTAAGAGCTCATCTCAGTCTCTCCTTTGGCAGGCTAAAGTCATTCCCTTTGTCTCTGACTTGGCAGCATTCAAGAGATTTTGCAAATACAGAAGTGAATTAATAAACTGGAAATATTGTCACAAATCAACAGGGGAAAAAAAATTTATTTCCTTCACGCCAAGATAAGCTTCCAAAATTTTCTGTGCCTCTGAGTTATAACCCAGTGTCTTCCTTTACACACTGAGCTTAAACACTTCATGGCTTGTTTTAATGTAGCACTTTTCAGACCCAGCAATCACATGACATACCACAGACCTCTGCACAAGGCCTGGGATACCGATGGCTTGGTTAGTATCAAGTGCTCAATAATCTAGGAAGATTTAAGAATGCTCTTGCCATAAAAACACAAAACTGGAAAACTATTTGCCCCATGTACCAAACAGGGAAAGAGAAGGATCACATTAAATGCTGTTCATGTGTTGCACAGCTCCCAAACATGAGCATAGCTCATTGTTTGATGTAACCACTGCAGTCTAGAGGACTCAAGTTGTCACCAGCACACCGTGTAAGGCCACAAGGCAGTCACGCAAGCAGCCATGGAACAGTGCACTAGGACTTCCCTGCCAAGCCAGCTTGGGCCTCAGAAAAGCTTTGGCTAGCAGAGCCTCAGAGCCTGACACCACCAGGACAATACAACTCCTGACTGATATTTATCAACACCAACTTTGCTCATCCACTACCAAAAGCAATGGTGCACCCTCAGCTTCCATATGGCATTTTGCTGCTTTGTTTTTCAGTCCTGACCAGGACTCTTGTGACAGACATTTGCTGAGCACCAGAGGATTAATTTAGCAGAGAAGTCCCCATAAACTCTTTCATCCTAAGCTCTCTCTCCAAGCTCAAGAATCCAAAGGAAATACAACAAGAGAAAATTCATCTCATAGAATCAGTCTCCCAGGTGGGAAGGCTGCATTATGTTTGGCCACTTGCCACATACCAAAACTCCCAAAGTCACAAAGCCATTTGGCTTTGCTCACTGAATTTCATTACATGGCCTGAAAGGAAGACTGAAAACCCAGTGCCAAGTACAACCCGCACCCAGTTGGTGCTGCTGGCATGGCAGTGAGAAAGCTGAGATGAGCAGCAGCCTACTGCAGCTCTGATCTCTGAAACTGATCCTGAACACGCAACACTACCATGAGAAGAAGAATCCATGGCCTGTGAACTTCAGTTCATAGAAAGAGTGAAGGACAGCCCTGATGCAGTCCCAGTACTGTGTAAGTATTGTGCAGGGAACAAAATGCCAACTTTAATCCAAAATTAAGTTTGGAAGCATTTTACTTTTATTCTCTCTCTTATTAAGACAAGTTTAATGTTCAGGAAGCCAACTGTCACTGCTTGCTACCTGAGCAGGGCAGTTTTGTACCCCTGTACAGTGCATCTATCAGAAGATAACTGATGGAATTCTCTTCAATCTGAATTTTCAGAGTAAAATAAGCTGATGTGAACATCATGAATACGAGAGAGAAGCTAAATACTTATAAGAAAGTGTTGAAAATGCAGAGAAATGTTCTACTGCTGATGCCTATGTACATAACCTACCCAATACACACAAACCCTATTTTCATACCTCAATGAGTTTGTCTCCTTTGACCACATCCAGATGTAAACCAGGTGGTGGCTTCCCTGCCCTGGAAAATAAAGAAAGGAAAATATAGCATCAAAACATTTCACAGAACATTTATTAGGGTTAGAGCTAATACTTTATTAGAGTTACAGCCCAAACCTACACAAATGTAAGCAAGATTATTTGGGGAAAAATATGAAAATCTCACAATTTTTTTCTTCTCCTCCCTGCAGATGCCTTCTGCCAACACATAACCCATCCTTTTTTACAAACCCATGCAGGTTGATGGGAGGCATTTATGATTCCCTCTGCTCTTAGAAGCATTAAAATAATTCCCACCAAGCTTTCAGTTGTAAGAAATACACTTCAAAAAGCTCATGGTTCAAACTTGGCAATTAGACTTACCCTGAACACAAAATAATTGCACTGCATTTTAGGAGTATTTTACGGAAGCTTTCTGATGAGAGACGTGGCTGCTTCAACTGAACAAAGCATTCCATTTGTATAAAAGCATTTGCCTAACTTCACCTTGGCACTATGTATGTTTTCTTGTTACAATGCAGTTCCACACAGAACTCGATTCTACTGGTTCCCACTGGTTCCCTTGGTTACTTAGGAACAAAGTCTCCATGTAATACAGTGAAATTTGGAAATTGTGTACAAAAATTAATCCCTGAGAGCAGGGCCATGAATATTCTATTAGAACTACAGGGCTTATGGCATCAAAAAATGAGTTCAGACAGCACTGAATTAAATAGGAAATGAATATTAAGCAGTGAGTAACAATGCAATGATTATTTGGTAAGATTATTCCTACTTTTTCAGAGAACAGGTATGTTGGAAGCGTAGAAATGAGAGGAAGGAAAGACAAGACTGTAACCTTTATGCCTACCATATGCTCCACAGCCTTGTTATTCTGACAGTTTGATTTCAATACTACATTTCTTATCCAACCTTTTCATTTCCATCCTGTATTTTTTGCTCTTTCCCTTCAGCTGTAAGGGAGGGTTCCCCAATACCATCCCTCTTTAAAAATCCTCTATCCAGTGAAAACCAGTGTTGGTTTTATTTGATGAGATGGCTCAAGCTCTGTTCTGGCCCAGAGTAAGGTTGCTGTTTCCCTACGGCATCTGGTTCAGTTTGACTTGAGCTTTATTAAGCACAGGTAACAGACTGTATTTTCATCAGTGCCTTCTCCACTAGCACTAATTCAGTCATACCCAGTTGAAAGAGAAAATCTGAGCTGTAGCTATTAAAGACATAAACAGGACAGCTTGAATTCTGTTGTGTTAGTTTAAAATTAGGTCAATTATTTAGGTTTCTAAATGTGGATTCAAAAGCCTAAATTTAGCTACTTCCTAAAAATCTTGGCCTGTGTGCCTATTGTACGTATCTCCATGCCCAACTTCAAGGACAGGTTGGAACTTCCAGAACCCTAAAGCTCATCCCCTCCAGAAATTTGTGTAAAATCCCAGCCAGGAACAGCCTGTTGTTGGCTCAAAGCAATTGAAATCATTGTTACCTTTAAAACATTCTACTTCAAATGCGTGTACGTTCCAGAAGAACCTCCCAACTTGTAGTGTGTCGAGAGACAGTAAAGGAAGATTCACCATCCCAAATGCAGGTGAGACCACAAAAAAAGCACAGTGGTCATTAAACATCTGAGGGTCACCCCAAAACTACACCCCAGATCATTTGTACCTCACAAGAATTACTTTTACTCACTAAAACCAGCTCAGAAGAAAAGCAAAAATCTTCATAACACCAGGGTATGTCATTGTTATCTAAAGACATTTTCTAATGTCATGGTTTGGCTCAATTTTGATCCATAGTACTGGCAACACCTTTATTTCCATTTCAAATACATAGCCCATGTCTTTGCCAACACTTAGGGAGCAATTACAGCGGATGCATACACAAGTGCTGGCACAAACAAGCACTATGAAGACAGCATTCATCATTTGTCATTGTCTCAAACTAGTTTAACTGTTGGAAACACAAGGAAAGACACAATAATGTGTTTTATGGACTCTGAAGAAGTACCTTCTAACAGTAAAAAAACTGAACCCAAGCCAGAACTTAAACCCTGGAAATTGAATTGATGAAAACCCTGAATTTCAGAGTGGAAGTCTTTTCTGGAAGCTGGATACTAAACCACTAATCACGTTAGGAAAGAACAGGTACAACGATGACGGCAAACCTCAAAAATATGGGCAACTTAAAGGCAAGGGAAAAAAAGCTATTTCTGTTGATTACATTTAAGATCTATTTCTCAGACAATTGGTGTTCATAGTCCCCAAGCCAGATCTGCTTAGAGGCAGAAAAACAGGTAAGTAAAGACTCTGATTTTGATTTTAATACAAGCTGACAACCCAGAAGTAAATGGATTTTAGAACATAACACTACAAGAACATTCAGGCTGCAAAAAACAAGGCACCAAAAATCTGAGAAATGCCAGAATAAAACAGACCCTGGCACCTGAACACAATCCCTCACTCCTGGGTGTGAAATCTTGGCCTGGATCACCTCCCCAACGCCCCTTTGCCCTCATGTCTCCATCATTCAGCACAACAGGATGCACTTCAGAACCAAACCAGGACAGCACGAGCACAGTGAAGCTGTCCATCTGCAAGCCCTGCCCTGTAAGCAGAAGCAGCCAGAAAACATGTAACTAAAGAGGCTCTCACAGACACAGGTGTAACAATCCTCCCTTCAGGTGGTATTTAGGAATCCTTCTGCAACAGTACACAAGTAACTGCAACTAAGCACGGCAAAAGTTCTACTTCTTCAGCTGTTCAATCTGTAGCTTGCAAAGGCAGAAGTAATTCAGATTTACCACTGAATATAATGCAATTTGTGAACACTGTTGTACAAAATATATATATCTCAAGAGATATTTCAAGCATCAGGTTGAACATCCAGAATCGTTTTTTACCTACTCTATCATGCCAACGTTTTATGGAGCACCATCTTGTCTCACAGAGATGTTTCTTACTGGGTATGTTCAGCACAAATGATCTACTAAAATACATGAGCAATTCTTTCTTGTGAGAGGGTGAGATGGTTTTACAGGCTAAAGCAGACACTCCTAAACCAGATCAAATTATAAGGCAGATTCACTGAGCATGCATTCACTGAGCAGCATCATCACAGCACTGAAAGGTAGGGGATCTGTGGGAAACCTCAGATGACTGTGCAATTAAAGACTGCAAGTGTGCATGCATATACAGAGCCAGCTCACACCAATGCTTCACTCTTCAGCCATAACGTTGTCTCATTTTCTATGTGATTTAAAGTACAACTACATAGCCCCCAAAGACGACAGCACAGCAGAGATCTATTTAGTAATGCATCAAACAAATCAAAGCAAACGAAGACCAGGTAACCTAAACCAAGGCGATGCTCGCAGCAGGAGGCTGGAGCAGCTGATTTCCAGAGATCCTGTCCAACTACGGCTCGAAACCAGCCATAGTCATGGTCCTGACACTGCTGCTCCCACACGCCGCTTTGCCCCGAGTTTTTAATGCAATAACCCCCAAGCCAGCCTCAAGCCGATGGACTTCTCGTGCTGCACACACAGCTCGAGCAGAACGTTTAATTTTCACTCCATCACACGCTCTGTTTAAGCGCTTGGGAAGAGCCGCAGCATCGTCAGCAGCAGCCTAAAGCCGCGGCAGCCGCTGGACGAGCCCTGCTCCCGGCTCCGCCGCCAGGCCCAGCCAGCGACAGCACCGGCCTCGCGGGGTCGGGAGCGCAGGCCCGGGCCCTTCCCGCCCCACGCCCGGCCCCGGCCCCGCAGCCACTCCTCCGGCCCGGCGCGGCGGGCAGCCCACGGCAAACGCAGAGGCGAAGGACAAGGTGCGGCAGCCATAGTCCCACTCCCGGCCCCGGCCCTGGCTCCGTCCGGCCGCTCACCAGCTGGGACACTCGAAGAGAGAGAGGCCACCGCTACCGGCGGGATTCGCGTTCGCCGCCATCTTGTGTCTGCCCCATTCAGGCGCGCCCGAGGCACGACGGGAGGCGGGAGGAGAGGCGCGATCCCAGCGTGCACCGCGCGGCGCGGCGAGAGGCGCTGGGACCGGGGGCGGGCGGAGCGGGTCCGTGCGCCCCGGGAGCGGCTGCGGGTCTCGGTGTACGCTGAGCGGCCGAGAAACAGCGCTGCAAGTGACGCGGGCGGCATGCTGCGGGACAGCGGAGTGCTCAGGGACGGGTTGGACGGGGCTTGGAGCAAGCTGCTCTAGTGGAAGGTGTCCCTGGCTGTGGCAGGGGTGGGAACTGGGTGAGCTTTAAGGTCCCTTCCCACCCAAACCATTCCATGGTTGTATGGTCAGTCACATTTCTCCAGAGAGCCCTTTCCCAGAGGCTTCAGCCCCAGGCAGCCGCATCCCTTGGCTAGCTCCCATAGCCAGCACCAGCCTCCCCAGAGCCAGTTCCCAGCAGCAGTTCTCAGAGAGTGGTAGGAAACACACCCGAGAGCCAGGAACGCCGAGTGCCAGGATGCTGCTGCAGCAGCCACGGCAGTTCTGGTGGTTGTTCATGCTCAGAAACAGCCAAGGCTGCTGTTAAAAATAGTTCCTGCAGCAACTCCACTGCTAAGTTCAGCGAGGGAAAGAAAGGGGAGAAAGCAAGCCATTACAGCCATGCTGAGTCCAGCGAGCTGGACTCATCCTCAATGCCAGTTTTTAGAGGACCAAAACAGGCCAAAGAAAGAATGGATCCTACAAATACTGTGCCCAGGCTCCCTTTTAAGATAAGCATGTTAATTTGTATGTGGAGGTGAGACATGCAGAGGACTGTCCCACTGCAGCAGGCAGTGCACAAAGCCTCAGGCTCTACCATATAGGAGTATTTTAAATAAGGAGCAGAACCACACACTGGTTCCTTGCTTTCAAGCCTGATTTTACCATACAGGCTCAGCAAAGACTTCAAGTTGCAGCAACAGGCAAGTAGTCAAAGTTGACCCAACACTGACGTAGGCATCAGATTCATGTTTCTGCCATCAACTGTTGTAAAGGGCTCTGCACAGTTTTCTGTGTGTGTCCGAGTGAAAGTAATTCACTAGTTTCTTCCCAGAGACCACAGAACTGAAGCTGGAGGAGAGACTGCTGTAACAGATGTAAAGTCTTCTACCCTGCTTACAGAAGGAACCGCAAACCGGTGCCAATGTCCAAACTGCAAGAGAAAGAAGCGCCAAGATAGACTTTTAAAAGTGTTTATTGATGGTTATTCGATGGAATGACGGCGCAATAGTGCAAACCACTGTGGAAATGGGAGAACGCACTCCCTTCCCAGCTTTCACATTTACTTTATTATACAGGAGACATGGAATAAGGATTAAATACAAAATGGGTCAGTATGCTGCATTTACCACACTCCATTGGGCTTTGGACAGATTAGTGTTCCCTCAGTGCATGTCAGCTCAGAGCTACGGTGAAGGGGGAGTGGCTGCTAGATTCTGTCTAGCTCAAGTAGCAAGACTGCTGGAACTAGCAATCTTTTCAATTGCACACACATCCTCAGCCTGAAAACCACCACACTTCACTCAGCCAGTTTCTGCACTTTGTTTCATAACGAGTGGAAAATACCAGATGTTCACAAGCCACACATAATATTTACTAGTGCACTACAAGTGAGCTTCAAGAGCACTTCTTCAGAAGCAAGATTTCAGCTAATACTCATCTATCCTGTAAACTTAGGTGCCCACTTCATCATCTTTGTGTGATCTTCTCCCTAGAAGCTTCTAAAACCACTTAGGAGTAAAGAGCTAAAACTCTCTGAATTTCTAGTGCTTGAGAGTCAGCATTGGAAGATATTTACCTGTCCAACAATAAACCACCATCCAGTTTTTCTAAGGAAGCTGCAGTGTTAGATTACAAGTCAAAGAAGATCCTGGCTTCAGATGGTGCATTTTGGAAAAGAACAACCCCAGCCACACTTGAAAAATTCACCACCACAATTACAAGTCTTGAGGCTGAACTTACCAGCACCCAGTGGTTCCAGCTATCACCCATGCATACTTCTTGCCTTTCCAATATGTAACAACACCTCTTGAAGAGAATCTAGAACCACAGCCACTTGGAGACTAATAAAACCATGGGGCAGATCCTGGAGACTTTAGAAACTGCTGGATTAAGGTGATGTGAATCGGTGTTTTGCCATCTTTGAATGTCATTCTTATTCCAGTCCAACAAAGTTACCTATACATATAAAATGTTAATGTTGTGCCACTCGTCAACAACAAGACATCTCCAATTATCGATCACACTTCAGCATACAGTTGGGACAGGGAATAATACATTACAGAAAGCAAAACCACAAGATTTTAGTTACATAAAACAATGTAATTTGTATATAAACTGATAAATAACCGTCTCCATGGCTCACTAATTCCAAATACTAGTTATCTGCACATTAGTTGCTAATATCTATTACTAGAAGTAGTTCCAGCTTGTGCTCTCTCAGGGTGGTCAATTCAATTTTGAGACTTGTCAGCCTGTTTGCTCTGAGGGAGGGGAAAAAAAAATCTCAGCAATGAGATTAGGTTCCATGGGAAGATTTCATCCTTTCATCTGCCAGATAATGAATCCTATGATTATAGAAGTCACAGCAAGACCAAGAATCAGGATGCAGATCTTCTTACGGGATTTCTTCTAATAAAAGGAAAAGAAGAAAAGCCACTGACACCAGAAGCAGATGACACGAGGAAAAAGCAGGTCTACCAGTTAATGGTACTAACTTCGGTGAACTAGAGCACTAGATGCTCATGCTTACTCAAGAGAAGTAACCAGTGTAGTCTGAACACTTTTACGTATTCCTTAAACTGCATGATCCTACAGATAAATGCTTTAGTTTTAGCAGCATGTGGTCTAAGAAATGCAGCTAAGTCAGAATGTGACAAGGTCTGCTTCTCTTAAGGAAAATGCATGCTTTACTGCGCATTGGCTACAAAAAGAGAACGTGACATCACCATCTCATCCTAATAGACAAGACTACAGCTTCAAAAGAAAGCCAAACATCTTCAGTAGTTTTCTCATACAATCTTCTCTTGGGTCACTTGGGGTTGGTATAGAAATAGTATTGCATTTCTACAGTTTCAAACACAGAATTACAGAGTGGTTTGGATTGTCTGGTGTGCTGCAAACCTCTATATGTGTGTTGCTATGCCTGTTCTATTACTGCTTAACTATCTACTGACAATACTGCAAGCCTACAGAATTTACCTGATAATAGGCAGCTCTCTGTAACTGCTCACTGGCTCTTTCCACGTGTACTTCTGCACTTTCCACATTTGCCTCTATGCTATCTATGGAAACATAAAGAACCCAATGTAAAACATTTCAGAGCTTCAGTGTTTAAAAAAATAATCAGAAATGCAATCCTTTTTATACAAAATACTAGACAATTTAATCTATGTAGGCAAAACACGTAATTGAACTAAGAAAAGACTTCCCATTACCCAAACACACTTACCAATCATATCTCCTTGGTCATGAATCATCATGGCTAAATCCTTAAATATCTGATTGACATCCAAAATGTCTGCCTGAAGATAACAGTTTAACAAGTTAAAACAAACACTGGTTGCAATGTTTCCAAGCCTCATTCTTAGTACCTCTTCTGATCATTGCTCAAAGTGTCAGAACAGATGCCATCATTCACTGACTGACTTGATGCTGCTATCTGTGGAAGCTGGGATTAACACAGAAGCCTACAATATTCCTGCCACTGCATATTTGTTTCATCCCACTAGCAATTAGCACAGTATGGAACTGAGATGAACACTGTACCACGAGTTGCTCCTACCATCTGAAGGACCACCAGTCAACACCGAAGGAAAATATACCTATTCTCCTTCAACAGGAGCAGGGAGATTGATCTTGGCATCAATCCTCTCTACAAGGAACTCTGTTCCTCCACCTTCAGATCTCCTCAGCCCATCCCATTAGTCAGCACTGCACAACTTCTTTGGTTTATCTCCCAATACTGTTAACTATGCAGGATCTACTGGTCACCTCTAATTGCCTGATTGCTGTTTCTCTTTCTTTAATGAGTTCAAGGTCCTGTTCAGTTATTGCCACATCTTCTTCCTGAGACTGCATTTGATTCCAATCTTCACCACTGGAGAGAGATGGAAAGAACTTACAACCCTTTCTCAGTGCACAGGGCCTTCCACCCTCCCTTTGTAAGTAAAGCAGCAGCAAGTTGAAACTTGAAAGATTTCCTACAGAACAACCCCCAGGTTCTTGGTCCTGCAACTGTATAGAGACAGCACTCTTTTGTAACGACATTTACAGAGGGATGGGACGTGTAAGCTAGGTCTCTTGTTAAAGGATTTATAGAGACAGGGCCAGCAGATTTCATCCCAGTTTTCTCAAACACACATAAACTGGCACAGTGATCACAGAAGCTTCTGGAGAGTCCTCTTTACCACACGGTAGAGTTGATACAACATTTTACAAACTCAGCTATGACAGACACTGCTACTGTCTGAAAGGTGACTATTTTCCTCAGGGCAGTAATCACACAATCTACATTTAAGGAGGATAAAATCTTGTTGTGTGAAGTTAATTGTGTACATTGTGTATTACAAGTGCTTTAATAATTGCATTTCAAATCTTTCTGCTTTGCACTCAGTTAGCCCAAGTTACACTGACATATCTTGCATCAAAACTTTAGTTACTTGTATAGTTAAAAGTATAACATCAAGGGGACAAGAAGCTGTTACCTATCAAATGAAACGAGCTGTTCTTCTCTGAACCGCTCATCTGCCTGGAAGAGAAAGGAGTTGTGAGTTTCACAGACTACCAAGATCCCTTGTAAAATCAACAGGAGTATCTTGAAAACAAAGGCATAAACTGTTCAAAGAGATCTCCAAGAATGCCACTGTCCCTTTAGCTTCCAGATTAAAGTTAGTTAAGATTAGATTAAGACTCATCTTTTCATTTAGTCTTTAAATTCAGATTATCTCTGCAAATCAGAGGCAACTGCACAATTGGAAGTAGCTAATCCCTTTACTCAGATGTTGTTCTTTGCCACATCCTTTCTCAACCTGTAGCAAAAAATTTAGAGCATAATCCAAAGGGTAAATGTGTTCCCTGGTAGAAATTCAGAATGCACACCTAACAAAGCCCCAAGGCAAGGTGAGAGAAATGCTTTCACTGGTCTTCTTAGTAGCTACAGGGATTTGTGAAAACATAACAGGGGGAAGGTTTGAACGTACACTGGAGACAGTAGCAAGACAGAAACTGTAAGAAAATAAACATAGTGTGAGACTTAAGGTGTAATTTAACATGTGGAAAGTTTCCAAATGACCTCTTAAATGTTATAATCTAGGGCTGACGTCAGGCAAAAAGCAAGCCTGCAATACTTTGCTATTAACTATACTGTGACACTGCATCTCATCCTCCACAACATCTGCAACTACCAGGATTCCTTCCCTCCTCTACTAACGTTGACAAGGGGTACACTGACATGAGTGCCTACTTACAACATCTTAAATGACAAAACTGATGCACTGAAGCCTCAGCTGCACTCGGCAATGTGTCTGTAGACAGCTATGAAGTTGGTACAAGATGCTGAAGTACAAGATCACTTATACTTCACTTTATCAATACAGAATTCCTACAAATACTTACAGAGATGCGGGAGCCAGCTCTTGCCCTTGCTACAGTCTCTTTTTCCTTCTCTGACACTCGCCTCTGGACTGCCTGGAAGTTATTTAAGGCTGCAGAGAAGTCATTCATTAAACGTTCTTTCTGAAGTCTCTGTTGGCGCTAAAGAATTGACACAAGAAGAAGTGTTCAGATACTTCCATTCATGATAACGGAACTGTCAGACTGAATAAAACACCATCATCATAACAACAACAACAACAAATGCTGGCACTCAAAGTGTCTTTTGGTTCCAGCATTCTGGGGCACTGGAGAGAACAAAAAGCCCATCATATTTTAACTGGTTGTACCAAATGCTCTATGCCTTACCTAGTGCAGAATAGTTCTGTGTAATAAGATTCTCTGCTTTCAACCCAGTTTGAAGTCTGAAGCAGAGGTCTTCTACACCATTACTTTTATTCAGACCACATCCCAGCAATCTCTCACATTTAATTACATACCTTTTGGATACCTACAATGCCTTTATCGCCATTCCTTTACTTAGCCGACCTGGTAGTACTTAACTTTCTTTTGTCCTGGTAAGACATGCCCCTTAACTTTCTTACAAATATAGGAAGCCCCACACTTCCAGGATTAATAACAACACCATAACCACAGTTTCATAAGCCATCTCTTCCAGCCATGCCACACTACAAGCCTGCTGTTATTTGATCAGAGAACATCCTTAGTCCCAATAACCATTCCAGTTTAGCTGTTCTGCAAATACATTACTTGCAATACCCTTATTCATCCTCATTTTACAGTATCAACTTATTCAGCCTCTATAGGACATCTACTTTGAGTGTTGTGACATCCCAGTTAAAGGAAACCAGAAGCTGTGAAAAAATTCATCCCCAAAGGACACTCTATACTCTGGTCAGTTCTTATGCTTTCCATTAGAGAGATTCCCAACAGCTGTCTCAGCTTGCAGCTTTCCAGTATTGGAGTCCTTCAACAAGTTTGTACCAATTCAACAGCAATTTCAAGGAAATAGATGTTTTCAATTATTTATTTTTCCTATTCTAAGCCACTACAGCAGCCTCAGAATACACTGCAGCTTCCATCTGAGGTGTCTGGAACAACAGCCCTTCTGCCAGAGGAGATCCTCAGCATGTTGATGCCAGCTCCTGCAGATTTTGACTGGACTGCTCCCACAGGCTTCATCAGGCTTCAAAAGTCACTGCTGCATTCAGTGCTACACACACAATGGGAATTTATTCACTAGAGGAAGATTAACTGAAAAAATAACTGCTGAATGAACGGGCAAACCATGGCCATGCTTGCAACTGGCATATAAACCTTTAAATACAGACTAAGACAACAGCTGCTGACCCATATCCACAGATCATCTCACAACAGTATCACAAAGCATGGCAGTGATTTAAAACAGAGCAGGAAAATGCCAACCGCAGAGGACTGTCCCTTCCCTTTCCCATGGGCAGGGGGAACTCAAAGGATCATTTGGCAAGAGGTAAAGTCATAATCAATGCCTCACTGTATTTTGCTGTTTTCGAATATGAACAAGGTGAGTCAGCTTCTCCCTCCAGATGAATCACATGCAGGGGAAGGCTTTTTGGCATGATCGCATTTCACACTGACATGCAGTTTGCAAGGAGTTCTTGTCCTAAAACAATGCTCACATCACCAGGCACCTTGTGACAGGTTTATTTTTCAGATATGTAGTCAGAAAGACATGCTTAGCTCTTCCCAAACATTTAGGGCTTCTTATTCTCATGTGAGTAAGTTTTATACCTATTTGCCACGGGGAAATACTGTTTTCCCAGTGTCATATAAGCAGCTGGGATGTATCCAGTTTGTTTCCCTACGTCACAACAAAAGGCGGCCACCTCTTCAGCTGTGCCAATTCAAGCTTTGTGAGGCTGTGCTCTAAGCTAGTTTCATGAAATGAGTGATTTAAAAGTAGATCCAGCCAAATTCCGTGTGCTCACCTGTTCAGAAGCAGACAGAGGAAGTGGCAGAGACCCCAACTCCTTTAGGTATTCATTGGTCTCTTTGGCGAGGCAGTTTGCAGAATGCTGTAGCTGTTGTCTAAAACAGAATTACAAAAGTAGTTACACAAGCTTCTACCTAAAAAGCAGTCTCTGAGCATTTCAATTTCCAGAATAATGACTGAGTAGGGGTCTTGAGATCACACATCTTTATGGTGGGGTTTTTTTCTGTCATCCTAATGGATGAGACATACTTTTAGCTTTTACCATCAACTTGACTCTGGACTATGTTTATAAAAAGAGTCAAAGTTCTATGCTCCCTGCTAACTGGTGTAATTCAGTAGTTTTAAAAAGATACTTTTCTCCAATGGCATAAGAGAGAGAAATTCAAGGGAGAGGCAACTTTATTCAGTGAACATAATCAATCTTTCAGAGTGAATTCCTTGTGGTACAGTTGGCAACTAACTGTTCAGCTGACAACCACCATTGGTTCATGTACATTTGATAAAAGTACAGACTGGGAGATACTAAATTCTTACATTTATGTGAAAATTGCTGGTCAGAGAGGAATGATACAGCTTCTGCTTTGGGAAATGCAAGGCTTTCTCTTGAGCCTTTATGTTTTCCAACAATTCCAATAGCTTCAATTCACAGCTATCATTGCACAGGATCTGGTGCAGCAGCACTTTCCTTTGTACCACATTACAGAGAGACACTAGTGCCACTGATGTACAAGATGATCTCTTGACATTACCTTCAAAGATGCAGTTTATGAGAAACACCGTTTCACAGAGAACAGAACCACACATTGTATTTTGCAGCCATAAGCATAAAAAACAATACTGCAAACCAGAAGACACAAAATACTAAACCAAGAACCAATCTTTTAGCATTCAATGGATACAAGTGAGTGAGTCACCCATTACAGCCCAACAAACACACAAATCAAAGTATTCAGGCTGCATTACTCTATAAGTTGACCTGCAGTATGTGAGCCAAACAAACCACCCCTGCATTTTTGTATGCAATTTGTATGGCAGCTGATGCTCTGTGGAGTGCAACCACTCTCGCCCAGAAGAGGGCCTTTTTGACAACAGAATTACATGTTTGGTCGCTAGTGATTAGTTCTTCAGTCTGATTCAATTCAGACTGGGTCAACCGAGCAGCTCAAGCAAACAAATTCTTTTCTCTCCAAACTGGGCTGATCTCATCCTTGAAATGTAGCATACGAACTTATCCAAAACCCAGCTGTTCTAAAAAATGGAGAAATTGCATATTCCAAGATTGGAGGTACAGTCATATGAAGAGATAATGGAAGAACTTTCAAGTTTCCTTTTATGACTCCAGAAATTATTCTTCTCATCACTTGCTATTTATGCTTTACAAAATTGAGAAGATGCACAGACATACAGTCTCCCTGTTCAGTCTCTGTAGGAGTCAGTCTGGACTATGCCTGTTTAATGTCTCCTCTATTGTCCCCCCACTGACATATTCTTCTTCTGAAAGCACACATACCATTTTGGCTGCCATATAAGATTGCTACACTTTGTAGTGCCTAAATCCATCTGTACTACAGCCACTTTTTCAACTATTATGGATCTGCTGCTTTTCTTTGTTGCTCTTATGGGAGGACCAAGTACCTAGTATGGCATTAATTTCATCCAAACCACAAGCAAAGATACTATGGCTAGTCCTCAAGAGTACAGCTAATGCATGGCTGATGTACCACTAACTCTTTTTAAATAAGCTACGCCATTTCTAACCATTGTTATCCACCAGTTCTGAATGGCTCCTCCAGAGTTTTGAAGGAACACCTTAATTCATCTAGTAAGCTACTTAATGCATCTAGTCATGTTTGGTTTGCAGGACTTTATTAAACCTATCAAATAAAGCATCTCCCCAAAGCAAGTAACCCAGTTCCTCTAAGAATACAAACAGAAATGGAAGAGAACCTATACAAATGTTAGCTTATTTAATACTTACAAGTTCTCCTGAAGCTTGCTGGAATCCTGCTTGGTTCCCAACTGGCTCATCAAATTCCTTATTTGTGCAGCTGAAGATAAAGAGATCATACGATGAGTTAGTAAGACAAGTTCTAGTGTATTTTATTGCTTCTTTAATGTATTCTTCTAGCTTTCCCTATAGGGCTTCTCTCAACGTTTGCTGTAACGCACACTGGTAAGACAGCGCTTATGTTCTTTGCTCTAAATGCAGTGTATTTTAAACACCCCTATTCAGACACAATCCAGCCCAACAGATTAACTTTCAGATAAGAAAGTGATAGCAAGCCATACATCCCCTGAAGACAAGTCTGTGGGGCTAAAACCTGGTGCATTCATCTTCCTATCAGTTGAACTTTATCTGAATTTGTCTACTCATAATAGCCCAAACCTTCCACAATACAGGCACAAACAATCTTTCAAGAACAGCAGATAGCACTGATGCACTTCATGGTCAGTTTGCATCAATCTGACATCATGTGGTAGCGGGAAGGGATATTCCAGCCCTCTTTCTCCCCTACCTCCTATGTTTTTCTACTGTTTTCCTTGTGTAGGCACTGGTGATCACGCAAACACACAATGAACCACATCAAACCATTGTGTACCTGAAAAGCAAATACCAAGTTCTCTCCCCATTCCCCTTTCCATAGAAGATTAATTTTTTTGACAGCTTAACAAACTGATTTGCTTTATTCTGTGGCTGCACAATGTTTACTAAGGATGCTGGACACATTACTAAGGATGCTGGACACAGCACTTGTGACAGCAGTACAAAGTTCCATGAGCGCAAATCGATCATGAAATAATGCTACCCCATCAGCACTGAAAGAGGCAAAGCTGAGGAGGTGCAGCTCATCACAGAAAAGGCAGCAGAACTGAACTGAAAAACCCCATGAGTTTAATAATTCAGTGATATCATACTGGCGTAATTCCTGTTTTCAGCCGGCAGTTTTTTTCCTGTTTTTAGCCACTGCAGTTGGCTAAAGGTGTTGCTGAAGAAAATCACATTCATACAGTGATCACTTTTAAAGTGATGTCCGATAGCTTGTAAAGGTGGCAGCTCAGGAAGGCTGCAATGTGGTTTAATAAGTAAATAGGCAAGAATTCCAGCTTTGCACCCAGCGAGAGGTTCTCACTGAGAATTCTAGACTTCTGGTAGCTCATACAATGAGGGGCTGTTTAGCAACTCCTAGTACACTGAGCTGAGGATGCCGTCTAGCAGCAAGACCACAGCTCTGTCACCCACAGCAGGGTCAGAATAGTTCATCTGTTCATTTAACTTGACTCAGGCACACAGACAATGCTCTGTGTACAGGTATCACTTTGCATACGGTATTTGCACTACAATGTCAAGGTACTCAGGGATGTACTTTTTCCTCCACTGGGGAAGATGCTTGTGTGAGTCCCATTTCCATGCTAGGCAGTGGGCGCTCTGTCCTGGTCTAAGCCAGGTTCAGCAGTTCACTGTGTTTAGTCTATCTCAGCCAACAGCAATGCATGAATTACTGAGCAAAATGAAAACGAAGGATGGGGCTGGAGCTCTTCACCTTTATTCTTTGGACAACTGGCATATGTATCAACAGAGACTGCTCCCACAGTCGACAACTTTCAGTCTCCAAATTCTTTCAGTTTTAGATTCTAAAGGCCTTCCACATACTGACTATTATACACTTAAGATGACTTAAAGCATTTCAACCTCTGCTCTAGGCACTCAGTTCACGCAACTGTATTGCAAGCAACAGTTTTGCCTGCTCAGGTCACCAGTTTCCTGTGTGTTTTGTGTGAAATGCTAACTAGAGTTTCCCAAAAGCAGTGCCCATTGTTTCCTTCCTGTTTTCCTGACAGTGAATGAAAGAAGTGAGGACAGGCTTAAGGCTTCAGCATCTCCTCCTAGGCTTGAATGGAAAGCTTTGATAATGTTACGGTAATTTATTTTATTACATGTTTTAAGTCAGATGTTCCATGTGTTCCCACCCACCCTGATAAAAGCTGAATGGCCATTTGTTTTGTCTGAGGCAGGCAGAGCACTGAGATAGGACAGCTGCTGGTCATGAGACAGTGGAAACCTGTCCTATGAGAAAGAGAAGCTGAAGCACTTAGAAGGGGGTTGTGGAAGTCCCATGGAAGGGAAAATCCCCAGATTGCCAGTGGTATTTGATAGACTTAGAAACAACTCAACAACCAGCCATGCCTATACCAAGAAGAAGTGACCATGACTGAGCAAAAGCAAAGCAGTTTCAGCAACATTAACAGCACTCTATAATCAAATCGGAAAAGTCAACTTTCAGAAGAACCAACATCTTCAACTCAACTCACCCTTAAAACACACGGTACTTGGACAGTTAATGCCTTTCTTAGCAAAGGCAGTATCTTTAGGAAGGGGTTATGTCAAACACTCTTTTGGAGGTGACTAATTTAGTAAGCAGTATTTCAGCAATCAGTAGTAGGATTTTAACCATTAGCTTACAATAGCCAGAACTTTCTCTAATGACAACCATATGACCAAGAAACTGCAGCACCATTTACTGCACCACAGACTGCTCAGCAGAATGCTTCCCTGCAGAATTTAACCTGCCAGAGAGGAGATGGAGATGAGCTCTTAGGCAGAAGCTCTTCCCTGTGAGGGTGCTGAGGCGCTGGCACAGGGTGCCCAGAGAA
>WYDI02023775.1:19583-54687 GCA_009867235.2 Psittacus erithacus | reverse complement strand
GAACCACACAGCTTGGTGTTATCAGCAAACTTGCTGAGGGCACACTCAATCCCACTGTCCATGTCACCGACAAAGATTTTGAAGAAGACTGGTCCCAGTGCTGACCCCTGAGGGACACCACTCATCACTGGTCTCCAGCTGGACATTGAGCCACTGACCACAACTCTTTGCGTGCAGCTGTCCAGCCAGTTCTTTATCCACTGAGTGGTCCATCTATCAAATTGATGTCTCTCCAATTTAGAGACAATTTTCTACCAAGAGCTTCTTGGTTTTTTGAATGTCTGGCTGTGACAGTGTACAGCTGTGTGATGCTTTGTTATCTAAAATGTCATTAATTCTACTCTTGGCATTAACTATTCTAGATGTCCCCAAGTAACTAATAGGAATCAAGTGTTGTTTTGGACCAGAATATTTGACCAAAACTTTAAGCATAAATTAGTTGTTTTAAGATTACAGTTTACAGGCACAGAACTTTGAAAACTTTTTATGATACAGCTCTGTCCGTAGAAAATAATTTTAAATGCTTAGTTAGATGCTGTTAAAGACTTGTAGATAGAAGCAGGGGCAGGTTATCTGGAGCTCACTAGTGTTCATCAGCAATGATGAACAGACTTTAAATTTCTGATTCTGGGTATTTGCATGTAGTCTCACTACAGGAAACTTGATGGCTGAAGGTTCAAGATGATATTTGGTGATTTTTTTTTTTTTTTTTTAAAATAAGGAATTCCCAATCTCTAAAAAAATTATTTTGATTATTTTTTCGTTTGTATTTTACAGTACGCATCGAGATGATCACTATGTTCGGGTTTGTGCTATTAAATTTCTGTGCTTGCTGGATGAATCAAATACCTTGCATAAGACACTCATGGAAGACATTTTCATCAAACTACTTGATAAAGTAAACTTCTTTTCTCTTGCTATACAAATGTAATGTTAGCACAGTTACTAAAATGCAAAGTATTTACAGGTGACAATTATTTACAGTTATTTGTGTAGTCTGTCAAGGTTTGTCCAGTAATACGCTTTTTTTGGGTTGTAAGACAGAAATTACTTCAGCAGAACAAAAACGGTGAAAATTCTCTCAGATTTGTTTCTCTCTTTTTACTGGATGTTCTGACTTCATGAAACATTATCCAAATTGTAACCATTTTTGCATTACAAATCTTCCTTTGGGGGCTACGTTTTGAAGCAACACATTTCACTTTAGCAATTGCAGACTAACTTGAATTGAGAGAGCTATTATCTCCTTGGAAGACCTTTATAAATAGATTTAATGGAGAACACTTGGGTCTCATTTTCATTTATATCATATCTGCTTATGCATTGGCATGAGCCAGTGGTAAATTACCGCAGCTACTATTGGAATATCACCCATGCATTCTGGTACTACAGAATTCTGCTTTTGTCTGAAGAACAAGCAATGGGTGGTCCTTCATTCCTGTCAGTTAGCTACTGGAGAAGAAAGGATAACATTTGTGTTGTAAGTCTGATAAAGTGGGAAAAGTGAGCTTTAAAAGTTATTTCCTTACTTGCTTAAATATGAAGATTAAACATGTAAAAGTAAAGTATATTTGCATTTTAATATTACTATAGGACTTGGATCAAATTATTTTCTTTTTTAAAAGTAAAAATAGTTTTGGGTGCCGTGTCTTTTGAAGACCATAGGGAAAGCTATATAAGAACATGAATTTAAAATCTTTTAAAAGCTTTATTTATCTAATCTGTTTTCTGTCATGTGAAACATCTTTATTGCAGAATATCAATTTCTGGCTCAAAGCTCTAGCTGTAGTTTCAAGCTGATCTGATTGATAGCATGACTAAATTTTTTTTTTTTTTAATGTAGACACTAAAGTAGAAATGTTTTATATACTCATCTCTTCAATTGGGATCTTTAGTTCTTACATAGCTAAATGACATATTGAGTGCTCATGCTCTATTTTATGTAGCACTGTTTTAATTGTGCATGTACAGTAGGTGCTGTAAATTCTTAAGCTCTGCTGTTTGAAAAGTCTTAATACTTTTTTTTTTTTTGTGCTCCTAACTGAAAGTCCTAGTGGAATTGTGTTTATTTTTTAACTTTCTGAACTTCTCATGGGCACGCTTCAAAATTTATTTCTTAATAAACGAACTTAATATATTTTTCCTAGCTTTCATATTTAATGCTGATACTAGGTATGCAGTAGGTGCTGCTCTCCCAGTACAGTATGTTTCCATGTATTCAATTTTAAGGGAAGAATATGTAATAAACTTTTTAATTTGCTTTTAGGAGGAACAGGTATCCAGATCTAGAACACGCTATTATGCAAACTCTTTACAGCATAGAATTAAAAACCGGATATGGCAGACACTCTTGATTCTTCTTCCGAAGCTTGACCAGGTATTGCTCTTCACTATGAATTCTTAAATAAATACCTCCTTTCAAGGATAATTTGGTGTCATGGAAACTGCATATGTTAAATTACAGCACAGTGTAAAGGGCATGCAGTTTCTGTGGTTGATGTAGAAGTTTTGTGTCGTGTCATTCTTTCTGTCTGAATTCATGAATTTATGATACATTTTTAGAGTTCACTTGAAAACTGGTTCTTAGACTTGTGAGATATAGGACACTACATCATGCCTGTTAAAGCTAGCTAAACTCTGTGCTGAACGTCCCATTTAAAGGCTTTCATGTAGTAAAAATGTTGCTACTTTATGAACACTCAGAATATTGAGAAATCTTAGTTTCAACTGACACTTCGTAATTAAATAATTAAAAGGTATAATAAAGAAATGAGATGGTTCTAACATGTTTGCATCTGAGTATTAAAATATTTCTAATATTATGATAAAGCTGAGAATGCTCTTTTATGTAGATTTTTTTTTTTCCTTCATGGAAGTAACTAACAAGATACCAAGTGATTTATGATCTTTTTTCCTCAGAATTTTTTGTGTGGAATCCTTGGCAAAGTCTTTCAGGCTGGATTTGGTAACAATCAGGCATCTGTGAAATACTTCATAGAATGGATTGTTATCATGAGTCTACATAGATACCCCCAATTCCTTAACAAATTCTGGGATTGCTTTTGCTACGTAAGTAAGAATTTTGGCATCCGCTTGATGAATAATTCAAAGAGGGTGCAGTTCGTCACCCCATACCTTACTCTCTATGTATTCCAATTTCCCCTTGGAAGCAATGGGTTATTGAGGCAATCAAATTAACTTGGAAGTGGGTCTCAACTATAGTCTGACATACTTGTGATACAGAAGTAGCTGAAAACAAATGAACTTTTCCAGTTGAGATTTCTTGAGTACATGAGGTATAGCTTTGGGCATAGTGAGTTGGAGTACTCTTCACAGTCACAATAGAAGAGCCATCAGGAGCACATGGATGCCCTAGATTCTAAGTTTGGGAAAATAGTGCAAAGTCACTTGTGGTTTCCACACCCAGCTTTTGTCTTCTGCATCTTGTTTGTCCGTGGGAACATGACTTGCATAACACACATTCAATTTTTGGCTTGTAATATGCACTTCTTTCACAGTGGAGTTCTGTAATTTGGTTCCAAAAGCTGGAAGCAGGGTTTGAATTATGGCATCCAAAAGCTGTAAAAGGGTTGACTGAGGAGAACTGACCTACTACCATTTCATTTTTACATCTTGGATGATTAAGTAATCATCTGCAAGAGTTGACTTGTGGAAATAGTAATTGTCTATATTGATATTTCTGAATTTGTTAGCATTGTATATTTGGTCTGAGTAGAACATGTATGTACTTGCATCTCCTCCAGTGTGTAGGAAGATATTACTTGCAGTTGTGCCTCTACTGAAGCTCTCCACTCATAATAGTTAAATGTAGATGTCTTCTTTTTTATCAAGTAGCCTAGTTGCTACTGTAGTTTTTAAAAAAAGCTAAACAGTGGAACAAGAATTAAATTAAAAAACTATATACATACATTTTTTTGCCCCAAATAAGGGAGGTTTTTAATACTTTGCTTGCTAGTGGTGGTGCTTGCTGAGGTTTTGTTCTGATTTGTCTTTTTTATTTTTTCCCCTGCACAGGAGAAAAAAAATCTTTTCATTTACAATTTATACTTTTGCATATGTATACATATATAAGTATACAACTGCACAAAGATGCCTTGTCATGCCTATCTGAACTGATAAAAAGTGTTGTAAGGAACGTAGCCTTTTCCTATTTGAGTTCTTTTCAGAAGCTCATGCAGTTGGAATTACTGTCACTTTAGTAGATGATTATCTGTTGGATTAAAGCAATCTCATGCTGACAGCAAATGCACTGAATCACAGTGGGCCCATTCAAACAAACAGCAAGCAGAAAAGACGTAGATTTATGAAAAAGGAATATGGATTGTATTTTCAGAGGCTGTCCTGGAAAGCAGTGACTCTGAAAAGGTTTTTCAGGATCATACTGAAAAATAAGCTGCTTGAGCACCCAGTGCAATGCTGCAGCAAAATGGATGAATAGGAAATATATCTGTAAACAGAAGAGTTGAATAGAAGTGTGGAAACTCATTTCTTCCAGTACAGAATGTGGGTGAGGCAATTGCTAGTATTTGGTTCTGCTTGCTGCTAGTACAGCTGCTACTGTATTGGTTCTACATCCAATACTTATGTGTGTGATGACATGGAAAAGTGCAAGCACTAAAAAGAATCCCTGAGGTTTTTATTTGGTTTGGGGTTTTCAGAGTAGGGAATATAGCAAATTTGGGTTGAATTTTGGCTTATTTACACTGCTGTATATGTTGTTCTGAATAGTGTGTTAATTAAATGCAAATAACATGTTAGGAAAAAATGAAATCTGAACTTCATATTTTAATAAATTTTGCTGTGGAAATACATGGGTTTTGTTAATAGTGTGGTATTATTGCATGCACAGAACATGCTTTGAAAACTTTTAGGATATAATATGCATATTTCTTGTTACATTCTCTTTTGCTTTAGGATGAAGAAAAGCTTAAAACAAGCATCTGCACATTTTTATCAGTATTATCACACATTGACATCATTCTTCAAAATACCTCTGAGAAGGTAAGTTTGATTAAAAGTGTTCGTTCTTTTCCAGTTGCACGGTGTATGAATTTCTGAAATAAAATCCACTATTGCAGTTTTTCAAAGGTTTTTCAAAACCTTTTTAATGCCTGCTTCTTACTAAGGTATGCTTTGGTATGGAAAACACTGAACTTTAAAATAGATGATGAGATACAGTCAGATGTTACATTAGATCAACTACTTCACATCTGTAGCAATCCAGGCATTTCTATTCTTTTTTTTAATGTTTGCATACATTTGCAAGATCAGAGCTAGAAAATCAGAAGTAAAAATGAGGTTTCTGTGTATGCAGAATTAATAATTTTTAAAACAAATCAGTGCATTTTCAAAACACTTGTTAGGGCTGTATGTCTGTGTTCTAATGAAAAGGAAGGAAGAAAATCAGGACCACATTATGAAGCCTGGTTTCGCACATCTGCACACTGTTAAAGATTCTGACTTTCTGAAGTGCTCTTTTTTGAGGAAGCCACTGTTTCTTGGGCCACTCTTTTCTACTTCTGAATGGTACATTTAGACTTAACATATAAATGAAAGAATCATTGGGCTTTGTGTTTTCTTTTGTAGAAACCAGCTTTGAAGAAAGCCCTCATAGTTGTTCTACAGTGGTGTTTCAACCATAATTTCAGTGTTCGACTTTATGCTTTAATTGCCCTTAAAAAAATCTGGGGCATGTGCAGAATGTTGCACATGGAAGAATTTGAAGCTCTGACACCAGTTATTGAATCTAGCCTTCAACAAGTGGAAAAGATGCATGGTACAGGGTTAGTAGCATTCATCTTACTTACAGCCTAACATTGTTCTTCTGAGCTATTTGCAGCCAGCCTAATTTTCTTAAGTAGCATTTGATAATTTCTGTGGGAGTTTATGGGGTTTTTAACTGTTAATTATCAGCAAAGTAAATGAAGTCATAGTTCAGTGTAGCATCACAGTCTGAAAGCACAAGAGTTAAAACTCAAGGCATGTTTGAACAGTGCTCGTAGTTTAGAGGTGGGGTAAAAAAAAAGTCAGGAGTGCTTAATTTTCTCTTTTGGTGAATTTTAAAGCAAAAAAATTCATTCTCCCAAACTTCCTGATACCAGTAAATTCTTAAATATAAAAATCCAAAATGTTTTTGGTGTTAATACTTGAAAAAAGAACTTCTGTAGGAGGAAAACAGATAGGGAATTTAATTTTGGATGATGTTTAAATGGGCTCTACAGAAATGCTTTTCTGCCTACTGATTAGGAAATAGAGCAGTGAATTTAATTTTGTACTCTGTGTGTATGACTTTGTGTGTGTATTCTTATTTTTTTAGCTCTGTTTTTAGGAGTTAATGAAAAATACTCAGTTTCTGACAGTGGTGTTGTCAGCAACATAAACTCTATTTTTTCACAGCTGTAAGTTGTAACTAAACTCCAGGCTAGTATTCAGTTTCCTCCAAAGGCCTACGTAGGTAGGATACTCTTTCTTGTGAAACTTGCTGCTTTTGATAATAGAATTTGGAGACATGTTATGGGCCTTCCTTGAAACATAAGTAAAACTTATTTCCTGCATATTGGGGTTTTGTCGTTGTTTGTAAATGGGTCTTACTTAATTGTTGAAGTATCTTATTTCCCATACAGTACATAATAAATATGATCAGGTTGCCTTACTCCAATTTGATAATTGAAGAAAAAATTCCATTACATTGCACTTTTTGTGCATCTTGCATTACTTTCTGCAATTGCAGGAATGCTAGAAGGAACTGGCAGCGAATCCAAGACCACTTCTTCTTTGCAACATTTCATCCACTTAAGGATTACAGTCTAGAGGCAAGTCTGAAATTATTGCTGATCTTTGTGTAGTTTTACAATTATGTTTTTATCTTCCTGTGTATGTTCTAATGTAGGATGAATAATGATCAACTATTATTCATTTAAAACTGAAAAATTACTTCACCTAATTGTGACGGATTTTAGACTAAGGCTGCAGCTTAATTGTCTAATTAATACTGTTAAAAACCTAGGTTAGTTAAGAAATGGTGTATTTGATGAATTTGCCCATCTGTGGGAGTTAATCAGGTTTTATATATGTGACTAGAAGAGGTACTTCTAATAAATGAGGAGCATCTACTTAATCACATGTAGTTTGTTAGGATTTTTAAGGCTTCCATTCTTAGAAGGAACTTTTGAGGATGCTTAAAATTGATGTGAATGGATACAAATCTGTAACTTCTAGAGCACTTTTTTCATCTGTTCTTTTTGCTATAGCTTAAATAACTGACAAATAAATAAACACTAAGGAAAGAAAGCAGGCAAAAATACAGGTGCAGAGCAAAATAAGGCATAAAGGAACTAAGCTAAAAATACAAGATAAACATTAATGTGAAAAGGGGTATGTGTGTTTAAAAAAATGTCTAACTGGAGAGCGGAAGAGACTAGATCACTGAAAATTTGGGATAGCACTATATGTAAAGTGATCAATGAGAGATACATTAGTAAGTTATATCAAGTACAAAGAAAAACAAGTATAAGATCATAGAATGCTAGATATGTGTGGTAAAATTACTAGAGATTAATTTATTATCTGTTTCACTTGCTTTAGTAGTGCTCTGCTGATAACACTGTGTTACACTGCAGACTATATTCTACATTCTTCCCCGCCTTTCGGAGCTTGCTGAAGATGAATGGATCTCGCTCTCTAAATTCGATAGATTCACTGACATTCCTTTGCCACCAGCATTTCAGTGGTATCATTCTCGAACAGAACTTCGTGATCTGAAACCAAGCAACTGGTCTCAGCAAGACATGGGTAAAATATAGCTAATCTATATTAAATGTAATTATTTGTATGTAGTAGCCGTATACATCTGTGTTCAATATGATCTCTGTTTCTTAGCTGAAGTAGACTTCTATGTATGTGAGGATAGTATATACCATAAAATAATAGTAAATGATTAATGGGGTCTACAGTATTACCATTTAGATAATCTTTACCGAAGCAGTAGCTTTGCTACCACTTGCCTATCAGCATGACTACTAATTGTTTTTATAGGTTCAAGTTCAGCTGAAGCAGATAGCCAGACAGAATGGACTGATGTTCAGAAAAAGATTATACCCTGGAAAAACAGTACTCCTAGTTTAGACCTGGAAATGGTATTTCAGGACCGTGCTGCTAAACTTGGTAAATCAAACAGCAGACTGATTGTGGTGGCTTCTCTTATTGATAAACCTACCAATCTGGGAGGTAAGGTTGATGGCACATCTTATTTTAGACTAGTTGGATAATACGAATGAATTTCATTTTATGTTGATAATTAGAAAACTATTCAAGTACCGTTCAGAGAAATAGATTACTATCTTGGGGAGGCGGTAACCAAACAAAATACTACCTGCTTCAGAAGAAGGGGTCTTCTATAGTTTCATTTCAAGGGAGCTTGGAGGAGGAGGAATTACACATAGCATGCATTAATTAAATAGAACTTTGCTGTAAGTCATGCTCAGTTTCTCACTGCTTTTATATTTTTTGTTACAGTTGAGTTTTTTCAGCAGTGTATGTAGTTACAGGAAATAATTTGCTTTTACGTTCTTTTCTGTAACAATTAAGCCAAGTCTTGTAGACCTACTAGTTTCTCATGATGTGGACAGGAAAGTGCCTGCTCCTGATTAAGTGCTTTTCACAGTGTCATGCAAGCTGTGATATAATAAATCCTCCAAATACTTTATTGCATTGTACTTGCTGTTGTCAGCAGTTTAAATAACTGCAGTGAGACTGTTAATGAAAAACAAGCCCACAAGCTGGTGCTGTCTGCATTGTAATGTGTCATTTTCTCAACATAATGTCATTTAACAGGTATGGGTTTTATAGCTTAAGCGTGTGTGTGTGTGTCAATCCGTCCTTGTCGAGGCTTGTAGGATGACCCATTACTCTGTAGAAGCACATTGTCAGACGTAATGCTTTTCTAATTTTTATCTTTCTGATAAGTCACAAAACTTCTTTTTCCCCCCAGTAAATTATATGGAACAAGGTGTGGCCTGGAAAAACTGATGTAAAAGTGATTGAAAATAGAGGACTGAAGCAACCATTTCTCTTGGATTTTTTTTCCTTTCTCAATTGCTGAAATATTCTGGCTTTGTGTTTATTTGCTACACAAAAATTACTTCAGTTCTTCTGTTTGCAGGTTTATGTCGTACAAGTGAAATATTTGGGGCATCTGCACTAGTTGTGGGCAGTCTTCATTATATACAAGATAAGCAGTTTCAGCATCTTAGCGTTTCTGCAGAGCAGTGGCTCCCCCTTGTTGAGGTGAGTGGAAACATTTTAATAGCTCAGAAGTGTACTGTATGTACATCTTCAGTTCATCAAATGTATAGTTCAGAGTCTTTTTTTATGTGGTAAAAATAAATCTTTTATTTAACAGAAGCTCCCACTGTTATTGCTGAGACTCAATCTTCAGTATTTTGGTATAAAATTTGGCTCAACCTCATAAAAATAGCGTATCACAGCAATAAGAAATAAACGTTATTTTTCAGTTGATGGTGTGACATATCATTGTTACTCTGTTTTTTATAGTGGTGAGTTGGAATTTAATGTTTATTTATAAATGTTGAATAATGCTTCATTTATCTTGCTTGCTCCATTGCTTTTGGTAACTTTGTTGGGATGATCTCTGAGCTTGCCTGAAGCTAACTTGTGCCAAGTTTTTAGAACCTATTATCTAGCTTATAAAAATAAGGTTTTCGATCTATATGTTTAGTATTTGGTAGAAAATGTTTCTGATAATCAGTTTTGTGAGATGACTTTTAAGTCATCTGAATAATTAAATGCAAATTTTTCACCACCTCCTCTCAGTGTTTATGTTCAGCCTATTCAGATTTTTCTTGATAGCTACAGTGTTTTGCCTAAAACAGAATGCTGATGGACACATGTTGTCATGCCTGGTCTCTGTACAGAAGTGTACCAATGATAGCACTTATGCATGAAGGCATGTAATATGAATAAGCAATTTAGAGAGTAGAGTGTAGACAATTCTTCACTGCAAGCTATCACGAGTTTTAATGCAGGCATGAGGCAACTCAGCCTTGGTACTGGGTGTTGTTTTGGGAAGGGATTCCAAGTTAAATAACTATGCACCTTCTCCCTGTGATTCTTCTACATTCAGATGTAAGGCTTGTAGCTGTTAGAATCATAGAAAAGCCATTTTGTTCATTGTATTCGTGGAGTACATTTTTTGTGACCTTAACCTTGTGTGCTATTACTGAAGAGCTTTTAAAATGTTAAGCTGTGCATATGGACAGAGCTTTTGGAGAGGAAAGTCATTAATCTTAAAAACAGTCCAAGTAAATTGATTTTCACAGTTACTTCAGAAGTTTACAAATGGTGATACTTAAATATTTGTATGTTTCTCTCGACTTCTGATGGACAGGTGAAACCATCTCAGCTTGTTGATTATTTACAGCAGAAAAAAACAGAAGGCTACACTATTATTGGTGTGGAGCAGACGGCTAAAAGTTTTGATCTTACAGAATATTGTTTCCCAGAGAAGTCACTGTTACTGCTGGGGTAAGAACACACTTTTTTGTAAATCTACCTCTTGCAGTACATCCCTTCTACTAGTCGGAGTTTGGTCGTGTGAAAACCAAGCAGTGGTGAAGGTGGATTTAGAATGCGAAGTGATCATGGAGACAGCAGAGCTTGGGTTTGTGTGCTAAGGAGTAGGTGGTGTTGATATCTGCTCCTAGATGATATGATCCTTCTCCTCATACTTAATATGCTATCCATACACTGTAACTACTTTTTTTTTTTTTATGAGTGGAATTAGCAACAGCACAGATTATAATTTTCCTGGTGTGATAAGAGGTACCATCAGTTCATTTCAGTTATTTGAGGGCCTGTGCATGTAGGCTGCAGTTTGCTCAGCAAGAAAAGGGAGCTGCCTGTTTGCTCTGCTTAACTTGGCGAGGACTGGAGCTTAGTGGAAGCATGCATAGCCTGGGAGATGCTTTAAAAATCAAGGATGAGACATAGGGCAAAGCAAGTTTCTGCAGTACAGCAGAAGCTGGGACAACTTCAGAGAAAAGCAGTTCCTATAGGCAGGCCAGCCTCATATATGACAAAGGGAAGGCTGCTTGAAGAAATCTAGAGGAAAGTGCCTGCAAGTCAGAAAGCTACTGAATTGTGGGGTTGCAAAGTGAGACCGGGAAGAAGGGCAGAAATACTGGGTTTTCAAACCTTTTTATATGTAGCTTGTCTTCAGAATGTAGTTTTCATAATTACTTTGTTCTCTTCTAATTAAAACCACAGTTCCAATTACTGAGAACCTTCAGTAACTTCTGGTGTGCTCATTCTGAAGAGGTGAAACACTTCCAGTTCAAGGCTCCAATCAGTCTCAACATTACCTCATACCAAGACCTCACTGAATGTAAAGTGGGCAGTTAGAGCTTCCCTGTTGCACCAGGAGCTTCATTCCCAGATCGTTTCCTATACAGCTGTTCATTAGTTTCAAAATAAAGGCAGAGAGGGAGTCTTCATGTTGGGAGTTCAGCTGTTTCTGGACCAGTGAACTGATTTTTTTTCTGACATCAAAGCTTAGTTAGGTCTCCCATGTTTTCTTTTTCTTTACTAGAAATGAACATGAAGGAATCCCAGCAAACCTGATTCACCACCTGGATGTTTGTGTGGAAATTCCTCAGCAGGGTATCATTCGATCCCTCAATGTTCATGTAAGCGGAGCTCTGCTGATTTGGGAGTACACAAGGCAACAAGTCATCAAGCAAAAACAGTAAAAATAACTGTCAAGAGTTCTGTGCCTTATACTGCAGATGGGGTGACTTCCTATGGTGCTACAATGTGAAATTCTGAATAGGCGAGACACAAACTCAGGGTGAATGAGGATTCTTCAGTTTTGCATGTTTTATTCTCCGTAATGTTCAGACTGACTTTTAAATGCCTTAATACTACACCTCCTTAAATAAAACTGTTGCATTGGAAATAAATACTATTTATATTGCATGTGGTGTGGGGGATTTTTTCTACTATTATAACATCAGCATAGTATGGGAAGAATCCCAAACTCAGACCATAAGTTTTTACTGCAGTTATTTCAATTGTGATGACCATGCTTGAAATGAAAAGTGTTGCCTTCCTGTAGCCTCAATCAAAACTTACTGCAGCTAAAGCATTTTATGCCTCCAGCATGTTTTTCAAGGTAAATTCACTTGCATTAAATGCCACCCCATGCATTAGGTCTTCTAATAGCTGCTGTTTTATAAACTGATGTCTGACTTTACCACATGTATCAAGGTTATTTTAAAATACAGTTAAATGACAAATACAAATTGTATTATACCACCACTTCCTTTTGACAAGGAAGTTGGAATGGACTTTTTATCTTGAGGAAAAGCTGGTTAACTTATTGAAAAACAGTTTTATTGTTCTCTTCAGAATTATATTACACTATTAAATAATAATTTATTCCCACGAAACAATTTGACTAACTGCACATTCAAAGCCTTAATTTTTGAATAGCTCTGCACCATATTTCTTGGACTTATTGTCATGAAAAAGTTATCCACGACCATCTTTGCCCAGCAGACACCTGAGACCTGGTAACAGGAGCAGCAGTGTGCATTTCAGGAAGACAGGTGAGTTACCAGTTCTTGAGCTGAAGCAGCTTCTGTCACTTTCTCGTGCTTTTTCATTCCATAGTTATTCTCACTAGATTCATTTTGAAAGCAGAGTAGCTAGGACTTCCCAGCAGCTTCTGGAGGATGATACCCTTCTGTTTCAAGCTTCTTTTTATATTTTAAAAAGTCTCTTCTTTTGTCAAAATATTTAACCTGTTTAAAAAGAGAAAAGATATTTGCAAGAAACTGGCAGAGAAAGAGGCTTTGAGCATCACAAAAAGAATAAGGAATAATGACCAAACTTGAGGAGGATTCTAACTCAATACATTAGTTAGGAGCTTCTTGCTCTGCTGAAGAAATCAAGAGTGGAGTATTTGTTTTGTGGATTATTTTTTTTTTTATCATTTTGAAAGTGAACTTCAGTTTCCTGCTGTAATCACCCCATTACTTCCATAAGCATCTGATAAAACCAGTCTATTGCTTTGCTGTTTTCACTGCTATGAATAAAGATTACTTGTAATGCAAAGATGATAAACCCAGCAGCTTTTCTATGGTATCACATCCTGTGTAACCTCTGAATTCATCGCCTGAAGCCACTTAGGTGCATGCTGCAAAGCACGGCATGTGAAACCATCATCACTAGAGATGACATACAGCAGAAAAGCAGCGTTCAAAGTGTAAGTCACTACAGCAACTGTGAGTGTACTTGAGGTTTTGTTACTGACTTAAGTCCATTCAGCCCCTCAGGCACTGCTGTTAGCAAAAGCGCATTTAAAAAAGTTAAGAACTACAGCTTGAGCTTAGGGGAACTAAAAGGCACACCATGAATGGGTTACAAGGCAGTCGATGGTTTACTGTGAAGTTACGAGGCATGAAGAAGGGCATGCACAAGGTATCAAATGCCAGTCTTAAGATGCCATGCAAGTGCAATCCCTGTGTGTGGCCTCCCTTCTGTACTAGCCTTTTCTCTTTAGTAACTTCTGTGCACTTCCACAAACTTCTGAGCATCTTTCTGAACATTTTTAACTAAACAATAAGCCTGTACGCTTGCACAGTTGTGCATTTATCAGAAAGTTTGAGATTGTCATTTCCTTTCCCTTTATACCATGCACTTCGATCTGCTTTTCACAGATCCCACGTTAGTCAGTGCTCTGCTCAGGAGCTGTATTTTCCCTGCAAGACTAAAAGAGTGCAAACCAACTTATGTTCTGAAGGGTGCAGGGCTCTCTATGAAAAAGCGTTAGCACGGGTTCTGCAATCCAAAAAGCCAGAGTTGCCATAAACGCGGTAAGCGGAAGTTGAGGTCGCGGCCGGAGCGGCGGCTGCTCACCCACTGCTGCGGGCACAGCGACTCGAAGGACAGCCGCAGCTTCTCGCACTTGGAGGCATCATCCCCGTGGTTGTCCATGCACTGCCAGAACTCGTCCCGGGCCCTCCAGCAGGCCTTCCTCTCCTCCATCGTTGGCGCCGCCATCTCGCTACCGCCCTGAACGCAAACAGCGGCGTGTCCCAGCGGCACCGGGTGGGCTGCGAGCCAGGCCCCAGGCACCGAGAGAAAGGGCCGCCGGAAAGCAGGACGCCAACCCGCGCCGCCTCACCCGCCTGGCGAAGGTCACGGCCCCGGAAGCGGTGCTGCGCCTTTCCTAGTGCGCAGGCGCAGTCCCGGGCGAGCTTGGCCACGGGACGTGGTCGCCATGGGGACGGAGATGCGGCATCCCTCCGCGGGCCGGGCCTAGGTTTCCCAGATCATTCCGTCCCGGCCGTTCGGTTCCCCCCGCCAGGCCCTTCAGGGGTCCCGCTTAGTGAGAGGAGAGCCCCGAGTGTGTGAAGGGTGTGAAGGGACACCCCAGCCGGGCTCAGCTGAGCCGCAGCACCGGGGAAGACCCCTGCAGTGCTGGTAAAGTATACCCAGGAGCGCACTATGTGCGTTATTTTATTTGGGAATCGGTGGTGTTTCCATGCGGCAGTCCCTGCGGCTGAGGAACTGGAAGGAAGTCTTATTTTATGCGCCATCATTTGCCTGGCAATGCGGGGCCGTGTTGCAGTTTGGAAAGCGATCACTCGTGTCGCCGTAGTCATCCGCTGCACTCATGGGAAGGGTGGTGTTTTGTTAGCCGGGAAGAGCCCAACTCCATCTGGTGGAGAACCATTGCCAGCTCCCATGCTGATGGCTGGTGCTGCTTCGGGTGCATGAGGCCGCTCGGCAGCCGGGTCAGGGAGTGAGTGGAGCTGCCGACCTACCTTGAGCTAGTTTCCCTCCTCAGTATGCAATAACAATTCCCACTGGTGGTGGTGAGCAAGCTCCTCTGGTTCTCCTTGCAGGTGGCTCACTTATCTCTATACCAGGAAAGGTTATTTTCAGAGAAGACCAAGGATTTGTGCTGCTTCTGCAGAGTGCCTTATAAGCCAGCCAGTTCCGGGGGGGATTTCGTTGGTCGAAATACCTAACCAACCCCTTCGAAGGGAATCTTTGAAGCACAGTAAATGTGTCTGCTGCTGTATGCTGTACCGTATATAACAGCCCATGTTCTCACCCCTGCCTATTTGCTTAACTACCTTCTGTTTGTAAGCCTGTGATGGTAAAAGATAGAAATGCAGTAATTTAACATCTAACAAAACGGGGTTTAAGGTGAGTGGAAGCCACTACAAAAGTAGAATTTCAATTAATGTTTTTCTGTTGAATTAATATAGGAGTACATTTATATTACTGCTTGCTTGGAACCCTTTTGCACTGAAGCTTTTGCAAAGCGAGCTTTTACAAGCATGAATATTGAAAAGAAAATTAATATTAAGTCTCAGGACTGAAACACAATAATAGGAAATGTCAGTTGTGTTTTAGATTTCAAAATTTGTGGTGCATGTAATGTTGTTTTGTTACTGCATTGTAGAAACAGTGAGTAATATGATTATGTATAGTTAATCACAAAGCCTGAATAGCACACCTGGGATTTGTGATAAATAGTTTATTCTTTAATGATCTGTAGCCCAAGAAATACTCACTGGACACAATTGTAAATAACTCCATGTAATAGATATTATGGAAATTTAGTGATCTGGTTTTAAGAAAGTGCATGAATAGGAAAAAGGTTTCTCTTAATACATTTTTAATGGCAATATTTCCATTTGGTTAAACTGCTGTCATAAGGAGGTGGATTTTTTGTTGTTTATTAGCCAATTCTAAGTATCTATCTTTAGTCTCTTTTGGGAAGTGTGCCCAGTTAAGTAATAAATGGGATATTTATAATAGCAGGCAGAGGCAAATGTTCTAGAAAGATGGGATGCAGAAAAAATTCCAGATTTGTTAGGTACACTGCTGGCCACAGTTGAAGCCTTTGAATTACATTTCCATTTAGCAGTTAGTGAGATAGATGTTATTAAAGAAATAGATACCTGTCTTAAAGACTTCATGTTGAGTTTTATGAGTATCCTTTTTATCATAACCTGCTTTAATGACTTTGGATGAGTTAGCAAGAATTTAGGGTTTTGAATGAATAAAGAAGGAGATGTGTGTGAGGAGAAGGAAAACTGTAGCTTTTGTTTGGGAGCCTTACCAAATCATTTTTCTGAATCCCTAAGAAAATGTGCATTATCAAGTTATTTTTCAACTAACTGGGGCTCTTAACTTGATTTCCTTGTAATGCTGTCTTTGCTGGGTCAACAATGCTGTGTCTTCGCTGTCACACTAGAGAGTGCCAGTGTGGCATAAACACTGAAAATTAAGCACATGGCTTGGGACACTGAGATGGATACCTGGCTGTGTGGGTGCATCAATTAGCACAGGATGGGGTTTGACTAGGAAGAACTAAGCTGTCTGTGCAGGCTGGTATGGACACGAAAGGGCAAAGAAGAGACAGAACAGTGATTTTTACCTTCTCCAAATCTCAGTTTAGTGATCTGAAGCCTGCTGAGGAAAGGCTTGCTTGTCTTTGTGACATCTCGTGGATATCAGTGGAGAATTCTGTGGAACATAGTCTGAAAATCAATAGGCTACCTAGACAAGTGGCAATTATGACCATCAGGGAGTGACAGGGGAGTTGGAACTAGATGATCTTAAGGTCCTTTCCAACCCTAACTATTCTATGATTCTATGATGAAGAAAAAAGAAAAACTAACCCAGCAGCTGGAGGTTTAGGATTCTTCTGAGGTGATGAAGTAATTCACATTAATTATAGGCATTGTTTTTTAATGCCAATATTCCATGTTTGTTCAGTTGTCAGGAAGGAAGAAAACAGAAAAAGGACTATTTTGGGAAAAGCAGTCAGTGGTAAGGTGGGAAGACTAATTCTTACTCTTCCGTTGGCTCCTGATTAGCAACTGTCTAAGCCTACCAAAGATGAGACAAGCTTGCTTTGCAGCAATGTTGATGCTCAGCCTTTTGCAGGAAAGCTAGATGGGAAACTAGGAATCTGCCTGGTCAACAAGCAGACTTCAACTTTCAAAGCTATGTAAATGAAAGAAGGAAACTCATCTTCTGAGTTTCATTTGAATGCCTTCACATTTCTGTGGCATGTTATGTACTAAAAGTGAAGAAGCAGTTTCTAGTTCTTTCTGAGACTGAAATGCATCCTAAAATTCTTTCTAAAAAATCCAGCTGCATTCTTGAATTCAAGTATTGTATTTAATAATGCATCAGCTGTACCCATTACTCATAGTCACTATAAACATTGTCTGTGAAGTGTAGGTGCACTGTACCAGATGGGATTGCTTACACATGCACAAAGGCAACATCATTCTCAAACATGGTATTTGTTCCCAAGATCAATATCAATTTTCTTGGCAGCCAAGCTAGCAAGTGATATGCCTTTGACCAAATCCAAAATCACACAATGAAAGAGGTGGTTTTGTTTACAAGTCATGAAGGCCTTTAAAATGTGTAATTGGCCAAAAATCACAAGAGGGGTATTAAGCAACTTACTCTGCTTGCTAGGCTGCCATCATTTTGAAGCTTGGCAGCTTCAGAGCCCAGAGGGACAGAGAGACCTATTGCTAGGAGATAGCAAAGCTATGTTCACTGGCCCATTATGTATACATATGTATACCTAGCCAGCAGGGCAGGAAACCCAAGCTGAAGTTCATGTTTTATAAGTCCTTACAAATCTGTCTGCTTGGACCTCTAACAGGTAGAAAAGATAAATGTGAGGCTTATTATTTTCAGAAACATTAGTTTGAGTTACTGCTCCTGTCCTTACGATTGTGATTTCCTCTTAAAAGAATTTTTTTTAGGCTGCAGGTGCGCATCTGTTCATTTGATTTCCTTTTTGCTTTCATAAGATCTTCCAGCTCCTTTTTTCCTTATTTCTCTTTCTAATGTTCAGGACTTTCAGATAAGGTGCAGAGTTTTTTTGAAATGCCCTAGAACATGACAGCTGAAGAAGAAAATCTCATTGCTTCTCTTTCAGTAGTTTCCAGCTAATTAAATTCACCCATCAAAATCTATTTGCTGATAGCAGTTTCTGCAAAGACAGCTTGCATGACACCTGGTGTGAAAGAAGCTTCTCAGTCTTGGCCTTTGCCAAGGAGTAACTCAGGTTTGGAGGCCTTGAAAGACTTGGTTCTTTCTGTAGGACACACTGGGGACATGGAGCCAAACTCCTTATAGCTTATGACTTCAAAGTACGCAGATCCAATTTCTTCAAATGAATTGTAGCAAGGGATAGGTGAGCATCTTCTCTTGGAAAATGTTTCCCAAAGGCATTTCTGTCCTGATGCCATCAGCAGCTGTTCTGTGTTCCTGCTTCACACCAG
The DNA here is from genome assembly GCA_009867235.2 of Psittacus erithacus. NCBI lineage: Eukaryota > Metazoa > Chordata > Aves > Psittaciformes > Psittacidae > Psittacus > Psittacus erithacus. The sequence goes on along the minus strand of WYDI02023775.1, from coordinate 36,316 downwards.
CTGCATTGTCCCTGGCTTCTGTTCTTTTGCCATTCCTTGAAGAAATCCCTGTTCCAACCTGCCTTCTGAGTCCATGTAGTCCAGGCGCAAGGTACTGCATGAAGAAATACAGGTAGTTTAATCTGATTAATTTGTCTGTGTGTAATTTACAGTTGTTTAACATGGGTAAATCTAGTTTGCTCAGCTCCTACTTGGGAGAGAGTTTGTAATAAAGTGCTGTTTGAAATCACAGCCCTTGAATGTATTTAGTCTGTACTCGGGAAGGATAAGCCAGCAGAAGCAATGACAGTTGAATCAGGCAAATCACAGGGTTTTCCTGATGCTGCTGTCCATTCTGGTGCATAAACTCCCCCACAGTCATATGGAATGTTAAAAAAAATGATCTGTCATTTTAGTAATAAACATACATTAGTTGCAGTTTTTAAATTGGCATTTAGAGCCTTTTGGATACCTATGAGACTGCATCAAACACACAGTGAAGTGGAGTGCAGAGATAACAGAAGATGCCACTTATTTGGACTAAGAAAAATGGAAGGACTTTTTGTACATTCTTCTCTGGCTTTGCCTCAGGCAGGGGGCTTGAGGAGGGTGTGGATTACTTCAAGGGCGACAAAATGATATGCCCAAAGATGGAGTAAAGTTTAATAGGAGAGCTTTGAGATCAAGTCTCTCAACCAGTTATTAGAGTTGTACCTGGGCTCCTGTCCTGTGCCTTACCCTCTCCTGCTTCCCAAAGAAACAGGTTAAAGATCCAGGTGTGTAAGACTGAATGGGACAGTGGTTCTGAGCAGCTTCCCACAGCCTCAGATTTTTGCTTGTATGTATAATCTCTGTTAGTGAGTCTTTAGTATCTGTTTGGTCGTGAAGAGATTCTGAAGATATGGAGAAAAAACATATGGCCTGGGCTAGGGCCTAGTGACTAATGTACAAATTCGTGTCTCATCCATAGGCCCTAAATACCTGTTAGCATCTGCATGTATGGCTGCTCACCAATGGTTTCAAAGGAAGCTCAGCTTTTCCTTTGGTCCGCTTCTGCTGGACATGTGTTTCCTAACTGATGCCTGACATCAGCCTTCCAGAGGGATTTGTCCAAGAAGACTGGAGCAGACTTTGCTGTCGAAGACAGACTGGCAAGCAGTGACAGACTGGCAAGGGTTCCATTCTATCCCTTTTGATCGCTTTGGCCCAATACCACCCACAGTAAAACAGGAATAGAAGTACAGTCAAGAAAAGGAAACAGATAGCATTGACTGAGGCTGAGTTTAAAATCTTTTATTATTTAGCTTTGCCAAACAGATAATGGAATCTGAAGTTGATTTGCTAAAATGGTTTGAAGTGGATGCCACCCCACCTCAGTGGCAACAGGGACCCTTAGGCTATGGCAGCAGTTCAGAAGAACACTTTTAGTTTTGTATGCAACAATGTAAACTTCAAAAATAGTAAACTATAACCTTTCCCCCCCACTTTTTACATAGCATTTGATCTATCACAGATAGAAATTTAATGGCGAACCAAAATCGCGTAAGTAAACATCCTGGTGCTTACAAGTTTCATAAAAAGTGTTACATTTGATGTAAATATCTCACATTTTTACTCTTAACACTCACAATTATGGAGTAAAAGCAACTGGTGATTCACCCCCTTAGTCCGTGCTCTCAGACTGTACGTCAGCAACCACGCTCCTGCCAGCCCCTTTGATTGTTTTTGCTAGGCTTGTTCCACACATGACCAAGACTTCCCCTTCCTCACACTGGTGTTAATCAGGCGCAGCTTCACACAGGGGTAAAACCTGTGCAAGTGAGAAAAGAACCAGGTCTGCTGCATGCAAACGTACATGTTCCCGCAGAAGCCACGGCATGTATGGGGCGCATGTCCTGATGTCAGTGGGAATTTGGGGTCCCCTGGGGCCGCAAGCCTGAGCCCTGCCATTGCAAATGCCTCTTGGCAGGACCTGGTTCTGCGTGGATAAAGACAAGAGTTCTGTAGAAGGCACTGGATTTCTCTTGCATGATTTTAAACGTGGACTACAGTCATGTGCAGAATAAGGAGATTTGGGCTCTAGACTGCTTTCTCTCTAGTGCTTTAGTGCAAGCATTTTTAGCACTTAAATTTTCTCCTGACTGCAGCGCAACATGCGCTCACCTACAGAGAGTGATTTCCAGACCTCCTTCCTTCCTTCCACTCTTCCCCCCATCTTCCAGTCCCAGAAAGTTTCCCTTTCATTTTCCTTGACAACTTTCAGAGTACAGCTCTGGTCAAAAATAAAGGTGTGATGTAGCATAGCATTTGTTTCTTTTAAATCACAGTGTGCGATGCATCATTCAGTACCTAACGTTCAAAATGTCTGCCCTGTATTTCATGAAAATCATTCTTTAAAATAACCTATGCAAATATATTTTGACTATATATTACATTCATTTAAAAAGAGAAGAGAGGTTCTTGGTTTGCAGGTCTTTTTTTCAGTGTACTACTTAAGTGAAAGGTCTGATGTGAAAAAAGTACAAGCAAACTGGACATGCCAAGATTCAATGCCTTACATGGTGATCATATCAAAACTGTACAGGTATGTACACCGTGTTGGACAGGTGTGCTTCTTTCCAAGAAAAGACCTTTGCATCATCATAGATAAGGTTAACCACAAAGTTTTGTTAAAAAGCATTTAATGTGCAAAGGATGACATGGAGGGACGAGTTCTCCGGCTTTTGTTAGGCAGTCCTGAAGCAATGTCTCCATTCCCTTCGGGGATTTCTTCCTTCTTCCGGACTTTGAGACGCGTGAGGAGCTTTATTACCCAGACGTCCCACTCCTCTGGCAAGAGCAACAGGAGAAAGCCCAGGCCAATAATGATAATGGCGATCACCCGGACACTGTTGAAGACAATTTCACTCGTGTAGTGATCAACAACTGTGTGGGACATTGAACAGCTGTTATTACATGGGACAAAGCATTAGGACAGTATCCTCATCCCTCCCCTTTGCCTCCCCAGATCTGGAGGCTGGCATCAGCAGGAGAACATGGCCATGGAGGTGATGGTGGCAGGGACACTACCCTTCCTGCTGATATAGCACACAACAGGGTATGGCCTTCAGAGCAGGCAGAGCTGGTCCGTGGGCTCAGCGTGCAAAAGGGCGCAACACCTGGATCTGCAGTTGTTGGCTGCAGTTGCATCTTTTCCCGTGCTCACCGACAGCACAGGAACTCCCACTGAGGTCCAGGTACACAAAGAAAGGGGCATTTCCCTCCCCAGCACAGCAACTCCTTTGTGTTAATTTTAATTCTGACCCTGACAGTCCCACTGAGCAAGAAATCCTGCTGACACTGAGCCATGCACAGGCTTTGTGGGATCACACCACTCAGTACCAAAACCTGCCAAGGCAGCCAGCGGAGCCTGGCCCTTCATGCCTGTATTCAGCACAAAGCTGGGAGCTTCTGCCTGCACCATGGCACCAGTTCAGCCTGGCTGGTTTTGGAAGAGGTGGCTCTGGTTTGAGCCAGGGTTGCCTTTGCACTCCCCTGCCCAGCACTCTCAGGCTCTGCAGTCTCTCGGTTTTCACTAAATTTCAGAAAACAGTCAGTGAAATGTACCAGGCCATGCCCAAAATTGAATTGTCCAGAGCTCTTGAAAGACACCTGCAGTGTTGGTTACCAAGGCAAGCAGAATTACTAGTATGTGTTTGCTTTAAAATATAAGTAATTTTATTTGTTTCAATTTAGTGTTAAGCCTGCACTGGAGAAATGGTTAAGAATTGATTTCTACTTCATCCGTGAGTTGTCATCCCAGCCCCTAGATGGATGACTTCAAATCTACTTTGGTTTTCAGTAGCCAGGCTTCTTTGGCCAGTAATTTAAAAAGCAATTTCACAGATTATGAATATTCATGTAATGTTATAACACATAAAGAATGCATTTTTAATCTAGGTTATCTCCATAAGTCTTTGAGAGAAGATGCAAAACATGTTTAATAAAGCTATTTGATTGTATCCCCACTATGCATTTGAAAGGCCACAGATTTAATTTATTCATTAAGATGCAAAAGACAGAAATTCTTACCTGCATTCACTGGGACACTCAGCACAATTCCAAGAGAAATCAAGGTGGGGTAGGTAATAGCAATCCCAAAATTTAGTAGAATATTGAATGCTGAAGAAGGAAAGAAAAACACTTTTTACAACAGTGAAACTAGGCATAGGGCCAAATAACTCTTATTTTAAGGCGATTGGCTTCAGCAAAGTCAGGACTGCCTTGCCAATACTGACCATGTCAGGAGCTGGGGCTGATTGTCTTCTAGTAGTACCTATACATCACACAGCCCAGTGATCTCTTGCCAATTGCTGCACTACTTGCCCACAGAAACCTTCCATTTGAATCCACTGATAAGTAAACTGGAAGTACTTGTAGAGCCGAGTGTTGTGTCTGTTCTAGGTAAGAGGAGCTGGGACTCAAGATAGGTATGGGAAGGGCTATTTCCAGTAGAAACAAATGGAACATTTTGGGAGATGTGATGCCATCACCCTGTATAGTGAGCAACTGTGGCAGCACAGTCCCCATATCTATCTAGTTTGACAGGGAACAGCATCACACTTCTCATGACCATGACTCATTAAAGCTTAGATTTGGCATCCCTCTCAAGCTGGGCTCCCTTGGTGGCACAGCAGTGGCAGCAGAAGAGAGGAGAGCCGCCTACCTAATTCCCATCTGTGCTGTGCAATGCCACATTTTCAAAACCTGGCTGCTCTTTAGGAATAGCAATTAGCCATTACTGAAGTCAGCACAGGCACTGGAGGTTGGCCTTGACTTGGTTCTGACCTAACCTGCTTGCTCGGGGGATGCTGATGAGCTCAAGGTAATGCCCTGCCAGAAGGGCTGCTTCCCATCACAGACCAGGCGTCTCGCTATCTCTCTGAAGCAGAGTTCACGAGTAGGAGTGAGGACAAGCTTTACAGTTTACTCCCATAGCACCTTCTAATGAGGGCCATAATATTTTGGCTTGGTAATAACAGCAGAAGTGGGGTCTGCATTGCCACCTAGGAAGGGACCCTCTGCATGGTTTCTCAAACTAGTAACTGGGTTGAGAAGAGAGGAAAACAGCTCCAGAATGTCAGAGGTCTGCAGCAGCCAGTTTTGTGCACCCTCCTCCACCCCGAGCAGTGTGAAAGCCTCCCATCTACTCACTCAATAACAGAATTGAAAATCCACAGAGGTTTCCCCAAGGAACGATGTCAAAAGAGCTCCAGTACTCCACTTTGGTAAAATAAAGGATGACAGGAATACAGGTAACGAAGAGGACGTTGAAGACAGCTAACACAGACAGGAATAAGGCAGCTTCTCCAAATTTAGCACTGCCCAAAAGAAGTTTGAATAAAACCTACAAGAGGAAAACACATGGGTTTAACTCTCTTGCACCACTCCTCTGGAGGGCTGGTTGGTGTCTTGGCTGCAGTGGCTCCCAGCATCCTGTCCCACTAGCCAGTGGTTGGGGCCAAAGCACGGGTGTCAGTCAGCACCTATACGGTGATGCTTGCCAGACACTTGAAGTGGCTGTTTATGCAGCTGTGATTTGTAGCTTGTGTGCCCCAGCCTTCTCCCTGCTGGGAGCCAACTAGAACACAGGAAAGGGCCACCACCAAAGGAGCCTATGCAGGAAGGGGGCTCAGCACCTTTGGTCCTCTGGATAAACTAATATTAAATCCAGAAGACTTGGTGAAACAGGGCAGGAGTGAAGAGAAAGCAACCTGTGTGACCTGCTTGCATGAGACATCACTGGTCCAGACCTTGAGCTGTCACCTGAGAAGAGCTGCCATGCTGAGCAAGCACAGTCCAAGCTGCCCGGCTGTCCTCCTGCCTTGTCCTGCTGTGCACCCTGGCCTGCCACAAGCACTGCTCTCCCTGCCTCCCAACACATGCTTACAGTGCCAGACCACTTTCTCCCTGGGAGCTTGCTCCCAGAAGGCAGATAGTGCAGCAGCAGCAGCCTCACAGTCTGGAACACAGCTGCAGCCTAATGAAACCACAGGGAGGGAATTAAAAGCTTCGGTTTGTTAATGGGAGAAGGGATAAAGAGAGAGGAAATGGGGGATGTGAGTGGCTCATTGAAGAAGTCCCTGCAGACAGACCTGGTCTGGTGTCTGTATCAGTTTTCCTCACAGAACTGCAAAGAATCCAGCAGAACCCATGGGCTCTGGGTACAGCTCTCCTCTGCCACAAGCTGCAGACTAGCAGAGCTGGTAGATTCTGACTTGCTGGTTTGTGCTGGGATGGCAGGCATGGCAGGCCCCCTCACCAGTGTCCCTTTGCCTAACCAGAGCCCTGCAGGCAAGTCTGCAGGGCTGCCATGCTCATGGAGCTGCTGCCTGCTCCCACCACCTCACAGCTCTCACTGCCAGTGCAGCTGCGTTGCCACTATGCATAATGGATTACTCCTTACGTGCCACCTAAGGATGGCTTGTTGCTCCTGGCAGGGCTGGCATCTGGCACAGCAGGCTGAAGTGTCTGTGCCTGGGGTAGAAGTGCATGTGGAGGTGGTTCTGCTGCATGTGGCACAGCTTATCTGCCTGCAGAGCTGCCTGCATGCTATGGCACAACTCATGGAAACTGAGCCAGGCTGTAGGAAGCAAGAGCACAGTGGCATTCATTGCAGAACAAGCTGCACAGCTCCATCTGCCCTTGCATGCAGGGTGCACTACAGTGAATCACCCTGCCACCACTGCCACCATCATCTTCCCGTGCATGGGCTCTGGTGGAGCAGCCCTGAGACCCTGGTCCCCACAAGGTACCATGGGAGAAGGGGCAGAGCTAGGCTCTAGTCTTGAATAAACCTGCCTGCCTGCAAATGACTCCAGAGCCATGGTGTTTCCTTGGGTCTGCAAAGCCACATCTCTCTTCTTGCATCTCTTCTCTTTCCCTTTCTTTTAGGGGAAAGAGCTGTATGACACTTCATGACCACCCTCATGTAAAACACACGCTGATCTGAAAGAAGGAGCAGAAAGCATTGCAGTGCAGTGTTGAGGGACACAGACAGATGCTTCTCAGTTTGGTGAGCCTCCCTGGGTTGCTTCTGTTAAGGCTGCAGGGCTTGCCTGGTGAATTTCTGTTGCAGGACTGGAATGGTGCAATTCATTAGACCATATGGAGTCAGCTACGCCTCATCCTGGTCTACACATCCGAGCTAGGGTGGGTGACCCACACCCTACAAGTCCTTATTCCTCTCTGGACTGCAGCTCTGGGTGCCTTGAGCAGCACAGAGGCAAGTGCACATACATGTCTCAGGCTACATGAAACAGCTCTCTGCTCAGCAGAGAAGGCTGCATGTCATCTTACACACCGCGCAGTTTACCCTGCTGGTCCCTGGGTGAGACCTTGTGCTCTGGATTTTAAGCACGTAATTATTTCCATGATAGGCAATACTTTAAGCCCAATGCAGCCTACATATGCCACTGAAGGAGAACTGGCAAGGGGAGGTAAAAAAAGTGACTTGAAAAAGAAGCTAAATCTCTGCAAGGTGCTTCCAGGGTAAGTGATAAAATCCAGCACCTGTGGAAAAGTAGCCTCATTTCTCAAGAACACAGGGCAGCTCTAGTTCTCTTGGGGGCACTGGAGAAGGTTCTTCCCTGGAAACAGGAGTTTTTATCCTAACTGAATGCCTGAACGCAGTGTTGTAGTCAGTGTGCTTATGGCAGAGTCCCTGAAAGAAGGGAATGTGGCACTGAACTGCATGAAGGTTTGCAAGTTAGACAGGAGCAGTCCAAATGAGTGACGAGGGTGACAGGCATCTTTTGGAGTGTGGAGGAGAAGACCAAGGTGTGCTTACCTTGTAGAGAGCAGACATTGAGGCAGAGCCAACCACCAGGGCTATCCCAATAACTGAGTGGCTGTGAAACCCATCAGCATACGTCATCATAACTATCCCTGCAATGGCAAATATAGCAGCCACAATCTAGTTGGAGACAAAGAAAGAAAGCAAGAAAGTGTTACTCGACAACCCCCAACACAGAAAAACAGGTGAGCAGGTTTAAATGAGAGGGCAGTACTGCATCATCTGCTTGTGTAGAAAACTGGTAGCAAGTCCTTCCTGATATCCATGGAGCCAGTGCTGCCTCCCCTCTATTTCCCTGGCTGCAGAGAAGCTGTAGGCAGAGCTGTGAAGCAGTTCTGCCATGGGGCTGTGTGGCAGACCAGAACACATGGCCCAGTTTGTCTCGAGCTGAGCTGAAGGGGATTTCATCTCTGCCATTGAACCCCTCATCAGTGGGTCCCTGCAGCCTCTGTGTGACAATAATACAGACGTAATAGCTCCCTGGAGCTTGCAGGGAAGGCTTTGAGTGCGGTGGAGGTTTTGGAGGAAAAAGGTTTTTGAAATAAACAGGGGAATAAAACTCATGCAACTGCTTTTCAGTTCATACGCATAATTTCAGAGAGGAAGGTTTAGTCACCCAGCCAGGCCCTCAGCAATGCCGGAAGGGGGTCATTCAAAGGGAGGTAGCATGGGTACAGGCTGCAGGGTCAGTAGCTTCTCTGGGACTGTCCTGCCAGATGCCTCAAGCCTCCCCAGGAAGTAATTCTGGAGTGAAAAGGCTTTTCTGCATGCTCTGTGCCTCATGGCTCTGCTGTGGTGTGAGGGATGTGCTGCTTAAAACCACATTCCCACTGGCTGCACAGTCATGGTGATGCTTCTATGATTGAGATAAATGAGTTTATTTTGACCTGTAGCTGGGTCAGTGCCAGCCAACTGTGCCCTCTCCTGCAGCCAGACTGGGGTTTTAAAATCTGTCCCCAGGCTGTGCTTCCTACAGATGCTGCAGCTTCTCTACAGTGGAAACCTAATGAGCATTAATGAACTGCAGAATGAAAAGCATCCAGTTTTGCTTTTAATGTCAGGGGCTGACTGACTTCAGAGCACCTCCCAGGAAGCTGGGTCTCTGGTTGGTAAGGAAGACTATCATTTGGGATTTGCTAGTCTATTTATTTCCAAGTCCCACTGGCAGGTGTGCTTGTCTATATGATATGTACACAGGGGTACCTGCCAGTGATGCCTGTCTTGGATCCTGAGCTATTTTACTTACTGTAGCATAGAGGGAAACATCAAAGTCAAAGATCAAAGCAAACAACGGCAGTCTGCAAACAGTTTTGCTGGGGCAGAGGTCCTTGCCTCTTCTATTGAGCATGTCACAAGTGTCAGATGAGTCTTGGCCTCACCTCTCATCCTGCCTATTGACATGCCAAGTATGTCACATACACTGTCTCTGGAAGCCTTTCAGCCTGTCTATCAAGCACACCATTAGTGGTGGTGAGAGGCTGCTTGCACCGCACCACAGCTGCCAGCCTGTGGTTACCTGCAAATGCCTTAGCACCACAGGGCTTGCAGATACAGTGCTTCAGGCATCCACAGCTTCATTACACGTGTGTCCTCTCTGAAAGCAATACAACAGCTCACAGCCCTGTTGGACCATTGCTCTGGGCACAGTGAAAGGAAAGGCGGAAAAGTGCAAGGGGGAGAGGTAGGCACTTACAAGTGCCTGAGTGGCGAGGATGGGATTTTGTAGCTTGCTCTTATGTTTAAATTCCAGCCAAACTGTGATTTAAGTGCCAGCTGCACTTTTGAATGCCAAGTGGGATTCTTGTACATGCTTAAACCCCACTGAGCTGCTACCTTTCTCACCTGGCTTCTCCTCCAGCAGGTGTGAACAGGGACACCCAAATGTGCCATCACAGCTTTGCTGTGGCACCATCCATCCTGCGGTGCTGCCGCAGGATGGAGCAGGAGCGTGGGATGATGCTAGCTGCAGGGTAAGGCACTGTTCCCTCTGCTGCCTCATCTGCCAAATACCCTCCCAAAAGCTGTGTCCAAAAGGGTCAGCAGCTCTGATTCAGGATGCCTTCACGGGACCGGGAGCTTTGGGGCTGGGCTGTGTGCTGGCTTGCAGTCCCTAAGTCACTCTGGGAAAAGCCTCAGCACCTCTCCTTCCTCCTGGTTGTCAGTCCCAGAAAGAAGGCTTTGTTCATCCTGAAGCTATCCCTCAGCACACCAGGCAGTGCCATGCTCACTGCCACTACCTTTTTACTTGAGCTGTACAGAAAAGAGGAAAGAGGGAAGAAAATGAGTCTCTCCAAGAGAGTCCACATTACGGCCCTCCATAGACAGAAGCAACCCTAGCACTCCCAATGTGCTACATGAATCTAGGAAGCAGGGCTGCTCTGCTGCCTCAAGTCCTCTCAGTCCCTAGGGCAAGTGCCTCCTCACTTGCATTTTGCCACAGGTTAAGGTGCCACATCTGCACAAGAGCAATCAGCCCACTCTGCCTGTGAGCCCCTTTCTCCTGCACCAGGGTCCCTTGCTGGCTCATCATCTGGGAAGGAGACAGCTGTGTTCCTCCTTGGGAACAGAGGTGGCTTCTCACCACTTACCAGCACGAGGTGCCATGGCACATGGCAGGAGCATCACACAGCCCCTACTGCCTTGGCCCCTGTTCTGGGTCTCAGCTTCACTGCTGCTCTCCCAAAGCAATCGTGATAAGAAATGAAGGACAGCTGGACATGGCCAAGACCGCCACTCGGGTCTGCTTCCCTGCTCCTTCCATTCATTCGGCATCAGGAACCCAGAGCAGGATCTATCCCCCAGTCACCTGCTGTGGCACAAGACTTTGCCTAGCTGGGAAGCTGCTGGAGAGCCCCTGATCACTCTGGCTCTTCACGCGTAGCCATGCACCCAGGAGAGCGCAAGAAGCCTCTGTTCCAGCATGTTTCTGCTGGTGTGGGTATCCCCACACAGGTTTCCCCCTGGACCACGGCCATATCCAGTGGTGAAAGATGGCACGTGCAGAGCAAGGAGCACACTGCACATGCAGGACAGCAGTGGTCAGCCCTCTACACATCTCCTCTCCTGGCAGCCCACCAGCACTACAGTAGGCAGCGCCACAAGGGAGCTGAAGACCACAAAAAAAGCGCATTATTTTCTCTTTACTTTGCTCAAAATGGCCATCGCATCCAGCTGTGGCACCAGTGACACCCCCTGCCTCCAGGGCCATTTCAGGGCATCCTTGCTTCTATACTAAAACCCCAGTTAATTTGTTTTCAGGTACTGCTACCTGGGCAGGGGGTGGGCAAGCACAGACACCATCTGGCCAGGTTGGGGTTTTGGCAGGTACATTTTGCAATGATTCCCTGAGCAGCCTCTTGGCTGCCACCACCGCAAGGCTGGCCAAGCTCTCCTGCCAAGCTCGCCTGCTGGACAGCAGCACTTCCCGAAGAGTTAACTCTCAGATGCTCCATGAGCTCTGAGAGCACTGCCTGGGTGGGCGAGCAGAGAGCTGCTCAAACGGTGGCCAGAAAACAGGCATTATTATCGTTACTACTGTCAATAAGTGCCTGCTGGTACAGTGAGGCAGGGGGAACACACTGGCACCTTGTAGTTACTCCTGGCAGGCCCCCCCTCCCTTGGCCAAGGGTGATGCGCTACCCACCCTCCCAGCCCTGCTGCCAGGGGACACTGCATGCTGAGGGCTGCCAGAATAGCTGCAGGGTAAGCAGGGGGCTGCAGGGTAAGCAAGGAGCTGCAGGGCTTTCTGATAATCCCCCCAGCACACAGCTCTGTTGCCGCTCTGGAGCGGGCACTCCTGTGGGTGTAGGACTAAGGGGTTAAGCAAAGACTTGGGGTGTCACCAGCAGAGCAGCCCCAGGGAAGCTGGCTCACTGCCTGCCATGCCGCCTGGCCCCGTGTCCACAGCAGCTGGCCAGATGCAAGTCCTCATGTGTTGGTGTTACACTCATCCTCCACCAGCAACGCACACACATGTTTTAGCCATGGGTGGGCAAGGGCAGCCCAGCTGCTGCTGACTGACGTGGGTGCAAAGGATAGCCATGCCACCCTGCAAGCCTGCTGTCACACATGGCAAGGTGAGCGCCCTTTTAAATTCACAGGTTGGGACCAGAAGGGCACTGCATGCAACTGGGGCTTGCAGGAATGTGAAGTTAGAAACCACTAGGTCTGGTGCCAGAGCACGGGAATAGTCACTCGGAAGGGGTCAGCAAAGGCTGATGCACATCCACAGCAACATGGAGATAGCAGCTATCCTTTGCGCCACGTCTGGAGCAAGTTACCTCTTTCCTGAAGGAAAATGCTGAAAGACATCAGGCTGGGTGATATGGGGGTGCTCCAGGAGCTCACGGGTGCCTGGGCAGGCTGCAGGGAAGGATGTGTTCCTGCTCTGCAAGGATTTCTGTGCCCACTTGGCTGTCAGCAAGATGTGCTGTTTGACTTGGCCAGCGTGAGGGAAAGGAGAAAGGAAAGGCAGAAGGGTGAGGAGGAAGAGAGAGAGAGATAAGGAGTCACTTACCCTCACTCCCATGAACCTGTCCCTCAGAACGATCCATGAAAGCAAGAACACAAAAGCTTTGTTGCAGCAGAACAACACGGAGACATCCGTAGTGTTTATTTTCTTTATTGCATGTAAGTAAAGGTAGTTTGTGAGTGTCCAAAGAACACCAAAGGGTGCTGCTTTGGTAAAAAACACCTTCAAAGTCAAGCCATTGTCTCCAAAAAATCGGCAGCACTCCCTAAAACAAGGAGAGAAAGACAGCGTTACTGCACAAACCAGTCACAGTCTGCAGCAAATACATGGGTTCCTTCTCTTACTCGTCTGCTTTTCCTTTGGGGAAAGAGGAGGACATACCTTAAAAAGGAGCAGAAAAATAAGTTTCAGCTTCTGCTGCAACACCCAGCACCTGCAGCGGGTATGAACACACCAGTGCTGCAAACATGGGAAGGCAGCAATGAAAGGGCAAGGGGAGAGGCGAAGCTGGGAGGTGAAATCTCACTCTCGCCATGAGCACCTTCACAGTGGATGCTTTGAAACGGTGTGGGGTCATCCTCCTCCTCACCACTGTGGGCACTAGAATGCTGAGGGGCCAAGGTTGGCTGCAAAGCCCCTTGCTCTCCATTCCTGGAAGGAGCCTGGTTTGGGGTTTTTCCACCCAAGTGACGATACCTGGCTCAAGCCCCCACTGCAGCAGCAGGGGCAGGAGAAGGAGGAGGTGGCTGGCAGCTGCCTGCTCCCACTGGAGTGAGGACGTGCACTGGGACATGGCACAGTGGCACCCAGGGACATGCTGGGTCAGCTGGAGCAGCAGCATGGAGTCAGGAGCTCAGGTGTGCAGTTAGAACTGTGGATGCCGCGAATCCCAAGCAAGAGGCAGCCAGAGCTGGTACGGCCCTGGCACAGGGAAAGGAAACACCAGTGGTTTATTTGTGTCCTGGAGGCGCTGGCAGGCAAAAAGGGGACAAGAGGTGCTGGGCACAGCCTGGCACAGCTCTGGAGAGGCAGAGGGTCAGGGCTGGGATGGAGCTGCCTGGGTCACCTGCCTGCGCGCAACCCACTTCCGCCGAGCTGCAGAACGGGGGCTGCCGCCTGTGCTGCCTGCATGGAAATTCGGTAACGTGAAGAAGAAATTCAGAGGTCTGCGAGGCCAAGGGTGCAGCCTGCAGACGTCTGCAGGTGGTGGCCAGCGGTGGTGCCGTGCCCTGTGCTGGCTCTGCTTGCTTTCAAACCCGCAAACCCCCGCGTCCCTGAAGTACTTCAATGAAGTGTTCTGCAAATCTGAGCAAAGTTAAATTTTCCTCTGACAGTGAAGCCAAACAGATTTTTACTCTGCTTTGAATTTCAAGCTCTTTGCTTCCAGAGACTGGGCACATAAGGCTGACGATGGGGCTATATCAGGTGACTACCTAAAGAAATCAAAGACACTAGGGAGGGTTGCACTGCCAGGGTGTCACAGGCAGCCAGTTTAATGCTCTAAAGGTAAAAACATAAACCCAAGCACAGTTTAAATTAAATGACCTTAAGTAAGATTAATAGGAGAGGGACAGGAAGGATGTAGTCAAATGAAAGGACTAAACTGGAATTTATGTTAGGATCCATTCTGGGAAAGAAATGTTCCTCCTGCCAAAAGCCTGTTCCCTACCCATACAACTGGCCTTCACAATTTCATACACAGTAGAGCATGTACTTTTCTTGTACTGTGGGCCTGACTCTTGTTTAGTAGACACCACTGGATCCGTATGTTATCACCACCTGTCACTCGCCCCCATCCCTGAAGCACCCAGTGTAGTACCATGACGCCCCAAAGGACAACCTTCCCTTGGCATGGATCAGGACCCCAAGCTGCATTTCTCCCTTTGGGACCTATACAGTAAAGCTTGGGTTTAGCTGTTTTGGCTGCTTTCACCAATTGTGAATTTCTTCTTGCAGGTTGGCTCCAGCTTCCAAAGGAGACCTCCTTATGGCAGGTGTTTTCCCATCCAGCATGAAGCTGTAAGAGAGCTTCTCTCCAAGACCACCCGGTGCTGTGGAGGGTGCAACCAGACATGCACCCACATGCACAGAGAGCCCTGTCATCCAAAATGGGTGCACTGCTTAACTGCAGGTGCTTTGTGGGGGAAGCAGATGGGTTAGATGGGTTTCTTAGACCTGGCACCTTCAGTGAAGTTGGAGAAGCAATAGGGGAAATGTGTATTTCATGGCCCGGGATGGCTATACACTGTACAATAACCCCTTCACAATTAGTTGTCTCCTCAGGTTTGCTACTACTTATCAGGGAAAGTGATTTTTCCTCAGTGCCATAACACAGCTTGTGAAGCTATACATGGAAGCATTTGATGAAGAGAGTCATCAGTGCATAATGGTAGATAAATAGTTATGGGAAGCAAGACAGGACTCTAATATAACCTATGCTGTAATCCCCAAACAGTTGGGGGACGAAATTACTCCAGAAAAAACAGCCTTCAACTTTAAATATTTCAACAGAACATTTTGGACACAGTTGTTCCCGCTGTCCAGTAATTTCAGTTTTGCCAAGGATGCTTTGTACACATTGAGTATCCTGATGTTTTATGGATATGCCTTGGAAAAAGCAGAGCTGGTGACCTGTGGTACTGCAGATGTGCCTGACTGCGCCAGAAGAGCCTAACTATGAGTATTTTAACAATCTCATCTGCTAATGGAAATGTTACTTTTTAGGAAAGACAATCCCCCACCCTGCCTAGAGAGCAGTCTGTAAGTGTGCAGCATTCTTGGGAGCCCAACTCAGCACTGTGGACCCTAGAAGGAGGCCTGACCCCAAGTCTCCCAAAACCATGGCTCAGATGGGGAGCTGGTATCAGTTCCTTCAGGTTTTACAGAACAAACTCCTGCAGCGCTCCCTGCCCATGGCAGGACCCGGAGAGAGTCCTCTGCACCAGAGCGACCTGGCTGCCTCCAGGCTGGGGTGGAGGTGGCATTTGGTACCTTCTCCTGGGACAAGTGTGCAGTGATGGCGAGGTGCCCTGCTCTGACTGGGATGCCACCAGATTCCTCTGGCTTTGACTGCTGAGGCCAGCAGCCCATGAAAGACTGGAATGGAAATGTCAAAGGATGGATACTGGAAGGAAAATGTACTGGCTTAGCTGCCGCAGCAGTAAAAAAGAAAAGCTTGCTCCCACTCGGATGTGTTGTATCCGTCTTCATAATCTGAAGGCTCACGGCTGAAATAAAAGGCAGGATTACACTGCTGGGAGGAGGTCTACATGCGAACTGAGAGAATTGCGTTGTTATACATAGCCCTTGGGAAGTGGGAAGTATTTTCAGAGAGATGTTACACAGTGGATGTGCCCGCCATGGGGTGTTGCTGAGGGGGCTGCTGCAGCAGGCACCTCTGCTGTGTGTCAGAGTAACAGGATGGTGCAGGTGGGAAAGAACAGAGAATGCTTGGCCTAGCTGCTCTCTTCTTCAGGATGACAACTGGGATGGGTGGTGTAAAGCCCATAAAGCCCATCTTGGGGCAGAAGTGGGTGCCTGGCTTTCAGGGCATCCTCTGCATGGGACAACAGCGATGGGGACAGACAGAAACCTGCTTTATAGAATTTATAAAATTATTTATTATTTAAAATTTGTAAAAAAAATGTAAAAAATAAAGCATTAGGCACGACATGGCATAACTGAGCCCACTTTATGCTGCTGTGGCAAAAGCTCCCTGCAGTAACAGCCCCAAAGCAGGATTTAGCAAGTTTTGACAAGCATCAGCCAGGCTGCATGTACCAGTGGTTCTCTCTCCCAGATAGGGGCTCTGGTCCCCTGACGCTTGTCACAGGGTGCCCCTGACAACTTGGCCTTATGCAAACATGTAATATCACCTGGGAAAAGCACTTAGCTGCTACAGCACTACAGGAAATGTGTTGGGATGAAAAAAACTAAAGGAAAGCCTAAGGCACAGAGATCCTACTGCTTGTATTTTCACTCTAAATTGTTTGCTAGTTTCTTAATCTTTCATGTACTAGTTCTTGTTTTTGCTCATAATCATTTTAGTGTGTATCTTCATTAACCCAGCAAATGGCAAATTAGCTCTGCCCCATTAGGCATGTCTTCAGCACAACAGTACTAGCAAAACACCTCCATTGCTGGAACTGAACATGCCCAGTGAAGTAAATCAGAAGTCGGCGGTATCTAAATTGCGTGCTAAGTAAGAGTTAATCATATTGAAAGCAGGTGCTGCAGTCAAATAAAACTTTCGAATAAAATGACAGTAATGCTCCATTTTTTCCCCACTGAGCTCTCAATTACCACAGATTATCATAATTATGTTTAACACTATCCACCTTCCACTGCCTGCTTTGTCTTTAACCATTGCTAGTGAAACAAAGATGGGCACAAAATTGCTAAATGAAATGTAAACCTTTAAAATCAGTTTTAAGCAATGCTAAGGTGATG